>JASVER010000049.1:1623536-1656170 GCA_030449065.1 Oceanodroma leucorhoa | reverse complement strand
CCTTGAAAAGCAAGTCCTATGGCGACATGGCACCCCAGAGAGAATTGAGTCAGACAACGGGACTCACTTCCAAAACACCCTCATAGACACCTGGGCCAGAGAGCRTGGCAYTGAGTGGGTATATCACATCYCYTATCATGCACCAGCCTCCGGGAAAATCGAGCGATATAATGGACTGCTAAAGACCACACTGAAAGCACTGGGTGGTGGGACATTCAAACATTGGGACACACATTTAGCAAAGGCCACCTGGTTAGTCAACACCAAGGGATCTGCCACTCGAGCTGGCCCTGCCCAATCAAAACCCTCACGTACTGTAGAGCAGGATAAAGTCCCTGTAGTGCACGTAAGGAGTATGCTGGGGAAGACATTCTGGGTTACTCCCGCCTCGGGCAAAGGCAAACCCATTCGTGGGATTGCTTTTGCTCAAGGACCTGGGTGCACTTGGTGGGTGATGCGAAAGGATGGGGAAGTCTGATGTGTACCTCAAGGGGATTTGATTTTGGGTGAAMACAGCCAATGAACTGAGGTGTATAATGCTAATTGCTATATAATGCTGTATGTCACATCAATGGTATTGCAGTAAGAATCATCCAGGTTAAAGAAGAATGAACTCTGATKAAACCAAGCAAAGCGCCACGATGATAGAGGCGGACGAGTGCAGCAATAATGGAACCGGAACTGGTTTCAGGATGCAACAATCCAACACCACACACCATTTTTCCTGCCCTGAGAGACTGKTATGACAGATCGAGCCCAAAGTCATGGACTAAATGAACTCAATGGACATTTTAGAGGGATGGCCCATGGACTAAGGGAATGATATCTGTGTATATATATCAAAAGACAGGAAAAGTGGTGATGATTAATTGGGATGTATCGGAAAATGTGAGACCTGGGCATGATGTAGATGGTATAGAATAAGGGGTGGATATTGTCCTGGTTCCGGCTGGGACAGAGTTAACTCTCTTCCCTGTAGCTGGAGGGGGTGCTGTGTTTTGGGTTTGGTAGTGAAAGGAATGTTGATGGCCCATTGATGCTTTGGTTGTTGCTGGGTGGTGCTTGCACCGACAGCTTCCTCTGCCCTTCGAGGTGCAGGGGGACCTGGGGGGAAGCATAGCCGGGGCGGCTGACCCAGCTGGCCAATGGGGTATTCTATACCATGTGACATCATGCCCAGCTTAAAAACCGGGTGCGGTTCCTTCGGGGGGGGGCGCGCGGTTCGGTCGGTTCGGACGGTTCGTTGGGAAGACGTGGGGGTGAGCAGTTGCGTTGTGTATCGCCTGTTTTGTATATTGTTATTGTTGTTGTCATTGTTATTATAACTGTTCTACTTTGTTTTATTTCCATTATTAAACTGTTTTTATCTCAACCCGGGGGTTTTCCTCTGTGTGCCCTCCCGATCCTCTCCCCCATCCTACCGGAGTGGGGGGGTGAGCGAGTGACTGTGTGGTGTTTAGTTGTTGGCTGGGGTCAAACCACGACAGTCAGCTACCTTTCACTATCTTAATACCATCATTTAAAAAAACATAAAAGTACAAATTTACAGCTGAAGCACAATTTGTAGTAGTATGTTCTGCTAGGAYAGTTAAAAAATCCATGGAGCCGAACCATTTCAGTATTCCATGTAACAAGTTCGAGAAAAGTAGAAAACTGTCATTATCTAGAACGGTTAATGATCCTCATTTCATACAGACTGAATAATCAAAGTTATCTTTCAGTAGAAGGAACAATATATTTTTTTCTTTAAACTTCTGCTGATGAGAGGATTTTTATTAATTGTTTTAAACTTGGAGACTTCTAAAAGAATTATTTCCACACACACACATGCACTTTGGCATCATTTTATAGCTGCGTCCACTAAAATGCCTGGAGAGCTCTAATCATGCTTTCAAAATTCAGATTATTTTTTTTTTACTTCAAAAATTCAAGAAGTGATACTAGCCTCTTGATCAAAAGTAACCAGCAGTTTCTCTTCCCTAGCCTATGCTGAATACAAACTTCAAAAAAGTAATCCAGTAATCCAGCTATTTGGACTCTGATTCAAGATAAAAACACTGTGGCCTTAGTGCAAACCTAAACAATAAGACTATAGAAATGACAATAACGCTTTTTGATAATTGGCAACATATACCAATTAAGGTAATGTGCATTTCTTTCTTTGTTATTACACATTGTTATTATACATGCATGCTATTTTTTTCTTATAACTGCCTTGTCAAATAATTTTATTCCTTCCCAGTGGTAAGGTTTGGAAATGATTATCCATACTTTAACCTTTATGTGACCCCAGCTAGTGGGGTTTGAATGTCCTCATCTGTGCTGTCTTCAAGACAGTAATCCTACCTGTCCCTTCATGTGGAGTTGATCCTGGTACTGGTGACGACTTGGTGACCTAGGTCACTGATTTCTCCTGAAATAAAACTATGGCTACCAGTAAAGGAAATCTATCCTCTTTTTGTTTAGTAGTTCCATTGGTAATAAAAATTGCATAACGATTAAAAGCAATGATTGTATTCGCTGTGCACTGCATGGGTACCTCTTCATGCATTAGTAATACAGGTATTCAATAAAACCCTCATCTGCTTTCAGCTGACAATTGTTTAACTTTTCTTTACACAGAGGCTCATGTTCTTTTTGCAGTATGACAAAGCTTAATGGAGGTGTTGTGAAATGCTTTCATTGAAGATCTTCTTTAATTATAGATGTCCTGCGTGGCAAGTCCTTCTTTASCATATGTTTCTTCACTCCAAGAACATCAGTTTAAATCAGTGATCAAAGTGTAGTTGAGAGAAATTCAGTGTATTAATAAATCCAACCTTGCTCTCCATGAACTTCCCCCTTCCCCTGAAATTCAGCCCCAGCTCACCTGAATCAATCAGTATGTTTAGAGGTGCCATTCATATCAGGTACAGCCTGCTGGATCACCACAGAAATCAAAACTAAGTTCAAATCACTTTCTTACTACTTACTGTGTGCTACAGGAGTAGCTTGGCTACTCTTCCAGTGATTCTCTTGTGACTCTTCGCTTTTCTGCAGTATACAACATTGTATTCTGTGGAGAAAAAGTGAACCTTGTGTAACTGATCACTTTGAAATTTAAAAATTTCAGTTCAAATATTTTGCAATGCATCTGTATCTATGCAGCTCTTTGCAATCCATTTTTCTTTTAGAGATTCAGAATGTGTCTTTAAAAACAGGTCAAATCTGAAAATCTTTTGTACGTTTTTCACACAGCTATATTTAAATGAATTTAAAGTTTGCATAGTTGTTTTTACAGTGTTTAGGAAGTTAAATCTCGAGTGTAGACACGCTGAAAAATATTTCAACCATGCTTATTCCAAGTGAAAAAGGTTTATTCATTTACCATGTTAGATTCAACTAGGTAATGTGTGACTTAAATGGATGGCACAAATCTGCATTTGTGCCCTACACTGGTATAACATAGGTGACTTATGTGAAAATGAGGGAATGTTCTCTTAATGAGTATTCGTATAACCTGGGTGAGGAAGTAGTTCTGAGAGACTATTAAACTGCCTCTGCCTGTTTGTATCAGCAAGGTAACAATTCTAAAGTGAAGAGGAAGACACATCCTCTTACATATGAGTATGACTAGTTCACATTAGAAAGGCTGTGTAGGGAATGATGGGAAATAATTACAGATGCAAAATACATGCTGGATCACTTTATCACATAACATGACTGAGCTTACATGTGGTTAGAAACCGATCTGGGTTTGGGTTTTGTTTCCATTACTTTGCAGCTTGTAGTGCTGACAGTAAGCTTTGCAGAATGTTATAAAAGGTCAGTGGTGAAGGTAGCCCTCAGCTGTAACTGTATCTTAACTATGATGTAGAGGTTACAGAAACATGTAAATACAATTTTTAATGACAGTATAATTTTATTACCTCTTTGGCTATTAGGAGTCAAATGTATTACCTACAGATGCTTACACTTTGCACCTTAGAAGTTATACGTGATGCATTCACTAAATATACTGGTTTGAAAGTTCTTGTATGCTTATTATATGCCTCAAAACCCAGAGATATATTGTAGTCCTCCAAGAGTCTCAAGTCCTCACATCAGTCCAGTTGAAGACTTCAGTTTTAAAGCCCCAACCCAGATTATGCCAAATCCTTGAATGATAATGAGACAGAATTCTCTATATGCTGCATCTATAGGATATGCATACTGTTGCAGTGTCAGCTAGACAGTAAAAAAAACCCAACAAAATTAACTTTCAATGCAAATTTATTTTTTATTTAATTTATATGCTTAATTTTCAACACAATTATGTTTAAGTGTTTGCCAACAAAGCACTTGAATAGTAAAAGTTGCAAAGCAGCTACAAAAAAGATTATTTCTCATTTACCCAGTTAAATTCTTACGGGAAGTATTGTGAAGTCACAGGTATAAAAAGCCCTCATATTTATTGATCACATTTGTATAAATTAATCACAAACATATGAAAATGAAGTATTAGGAAGTTTACTATAATTATATAAAAGCTGAAATGAATTAACTTAACTGGGCAAAGTTTTTTTATTCTCTCAAACAGCAGAGAATATCCTTACTTGGTATAAATTGGTATTGCTCAACTGACTTCAGCAAAGATATACAGATTTCAAAAACTGATGCTGTGGACTAACACGTTAAAAGACAAGATATCTTTAACAAACACTTGATATATTTTAGCATAAATTTATTTTAACTTTAGCAGGATGTATTCCATCTTGTCATTAAGAGACAGCTTGAAAGACAGCTTTACTGTCCAATGGAAATTCCAGTAACTGAACATTTTTAATAATGTTTCTCACAAAATAAATCAGAAAACAGAGAAAAAAAATCAAGCCTTTTGACAGATTAAAAGGCGTGAGAAAATTCAAATCAGAAATGCTGAGATGTTGTTCACAATATTTTTTATTTACACAGCATTTTTCTTCATGCTTGAGCTGAAACACTTTCAAAAAACAGASGTAATATCCTCAGGAGCAAGTATATGTGGTCAAGGGCAACTGTTCAATTTTGGGTGGGAATATGGGTAAACTGGAGGAGGTCCAAAGGGCAATTTCTTTTACCAGATTCTAAACAGACTTTAACACTCATGAGGGTTTCTCTTTTGTATTTTTAAACTTAGGTTATTCCCCCTTTCTAAGTGAAACACAGTCTGTAAACTTAAGCTTGGGCCTTAGGTCTTAAGAACTTTATTACCTCTTTGCCCATTCATTCCCTTTTATGCACATCTTATGTCTGAAACCTTTACATTTTGCTCCTCCTCACCAGCAACTTTAGGAAAGAATTATTGCATTTCATCTAAATTTTCTTAAATTCTTGTAAGAAGAGGTGAAGATAAACAAGGGCAGAATTGTCATTATAGTGGCAAAAGATAGATAGTCACTGGTTCATGTGAAAGTCTCACAGGAGAAGAAGAGAGCCAGGTTCAGCTAATTTTCTTTATTAGACCTTCCCCAAGATAGTTTAGTGTAATCAGTTAGAGAAAGAATGTGCTAGGTTTACCTAATTTGGAAGTGAAGTCAGTAGAGGGGTTGCTAAATGGGGTGTAAATGGAGGGTTGTAGACAATATTGTTTATCAGACCTCTTGAACCATTCTTTCCCATTGATGAAAATCTCATGCCTCTACCACAGATAGATAGTTATTTCCTGTCCTGTACTGATGACAGCCCTCAGTTTGATCATGGAGTCTTGTTGAGTCCTCCCTGTTTAACCAGATAAAGTTTTAATACTTGATCTAATCAAGTTTTCTAGACTCTGTCTGTAATAAGGGAAGAAGAGAGATGTATCTCCAGAGGTGAAATTATACCAGACCTAGGTGGAATGTCTAAAACTTGTAGATGCCTTTTAATTGAATTAACAACACTGAAGGCCATTTCTAACTTTCATAAAGCTACAGTTGGGCTGATGAGCACCTATACTGATTATATGCATGAATCATCAGGTAATGCTGCAAAAAAAATTAAACATTCTTTGATTGTTTTGAAGAGAAGATGTCCTGTGTTAACATCTTCAGATGCCATGCTTCTCTCCTGTTCCTCTTTGTCCCAAATAAGGAGACAGGAGAATGCTAACATTTCATATTGCCCATGAAATACATACAATGTATATGAAATTTTATGTTGTGTTTTGCAACAACACAGAGAGCCTTCCATGTCTCTCCTCAATTCTACATCAGTGTAGACCCAGTGAACATAGGAGAGAGATATTTTGACTCTAAAGAAGTGAAAAAAAATTAATTTCTTCGTGTGTTGACTCCAGAATTTAAATCTTTGAAATTCATTCAGTGTGTTGCAGTAGGAACTCAGATCTCTCTCTGCCCTCTGTATTTCTAGTGTTTTGTTGTAAACAGCAGCATCCTGATATGCCCTGACAGTCTTCAGCACGAAGTCCAAACATCTGAAAGAATAGGTACTTTATATTGTGCATGTTTTTGTTGTTTGTGTTTTTCATATTTCTCATGTCTGATAGTTATATTAATACTAATGTGTTAACTTCAAAGGAAAAAATGCTATTTTAATAATATTTAATATGGATAATTAGCTTACTTAACACCACAATATTAGGAAATTTGGCGAGTGATTTGTTTGTATGTGTTGATTACAAATTTAAATATTTTTCCTTGTAGCTCAAATACTTTATTAAAGCTGCTCTACATTTTTTCCAAGTTTCATTTTATTTTGTTTGATGAGCAATTATTACTTCTAATGCACTTTCAAAATGTTGTCATTAAACACTTCATGAAAATATTGTATCTGCTTTGATGTAGCATTTGATTCCACAGCTGAAGAATCACTGTCTAAATGTGTTAAACTATATGTACTTAATGCAAGAGAAAAATGTAAATATGGACAAGAAAGAAGGATTGGCTGTCTAAAATGGAATAAAAACATGCTTACTTAATTTACACGTAAAAGCATTAGCACAGATTAGTATTTAAATAGTTTGGGTCTGATTTACAGGGAAGTGTGTGCAAGAAAGCTTTAATGGTTTAGTGATACATCTTTTCCATGAACAACTTTTTTTCCTTGACACCTGTGTTCTGTACATGCATGACAAACTCCAGTGTATGTATTCATGATAAATTGCTTATACACATGAAAACCTAAAGCCTCCTGAAAATTAGGTCAGTGTGAACAAACAAATGCTGGGTGTTACAGAGAGTGAAYCCTCTGACACATTTCTCTGAAGAAGAAGGTCTTAAGATGGGAAATGCTGCAAATGTCTTCAGTTTCATCTTTTTATTCTTACTCTTTTCCACTTTTAAAAAGATGGCTAATATTTTTTTTGTTTTCCACAGAAGACGCTGATAAAGACAGTGTTCTTTTAAGTCTAAAAACAGAGGTCTCCTATGGACAGTCGGTTTCCTTTTACACTCTCCTGCAGTCTGTTTGTTCTTATGGTCCCCTTCCCTTCCTTCACAATTGTGAACAGTCTGGGAGAGAATGGTTTCAGTATTTTTATTTTCTCTCGATACAATCAATATTTTTTCAGAAAATTGATCCCTCTTGTCATTTGATTTTTCTTGTACCTTTTTCTGCCTCTGTTTGGTTTCCTTCAGCCAAGAGCAGAATACCTTTCCCCTTAGGTTCAGTCAGCTCATTGCAGAGCAGTAGCAGTGGTCCACTAACACCACTGATCGTCTGAAGACTCTGTAAGAACAAGTTGCTCTCTCACGGAGTTTTCAGTGGAATGAAAGGACTCTTCCCCTAAAAAAGATCAAAAAGGCTTTTGTAGTCTAAAAGCAATCTTTTATATGAAGAAGGATGACAGCAGGCCCATTTTAAAAATTGAAAAAAATCAGCAGAAGGCAAAAGGTTTGCAAAGAAATCTTGCTCTGCCCCCTACATCCTTGCAGGGCAGGTTCTTGCTTCCAGGTCTGCTTTCACTCAACTCAGTGGTTTTCTGAACTGTGGCAAATTCTACATAATTCCTTCTGTCCCTAGGAAGCCTATTTTTCTGCCACTCTCGGGAATGTGTTTGCTCCCTTTTCCTCTCAGAGGTACCTCAGTCTTTTGCTGCACACTCTAAGCTTCTCATGAGTCTCTCAGCCTTATCCTCTTCCGGGAGTATAAGTTGCTCCATGGATAAGCAGGATCAATCCCTGCCATCTGACCTAGTTGTTTCCTTTTTTAAGGAGGTGTAACATACAAACTAAGAATAAATTCATCAAATAGATGCTCATCCTCACACATAACTTATAATAATACTAAGTATGCTAATTATTAGTGGAGGGATAATTTTAAAACACAGTATGCAACCCATGGTGATCGCCTTCCACATGATCTGCCTTGCCTTTTGTGTCCTGAGTACTAACAGAGAAGCAACGTTTCAGGAATAGCTTGAATAAAAAGGGATAAAGAGTTTAGAAGAAAGGAAGAAATCTTTTAAATAATTTTTATTTGTTCTTGAGTCAATGAATATTCCTCACTGCTTCAAATGATTAAAATATTTCTCATAAATTACTTGCATTATGCTGGAATTATTTTTTACTGTTTGTATTCTACCTTAGAGACAAGGAAGCCTTTTGCTATTTTTTGTTTCAACAAATTGCAACCTACAGGACAAAGTACTTCAATTGCTGGGTGTGATGGACTATCTAAATCACATGACATCGTTTATCCTCCTTGACAGACAAAATATAAAACCTGACAAGCAGAAAATCTTAAATAGTAAACAGCAAACTTCTGTACATTCCCCTTCAGAGTGTGGGCATGGTTGCTGTGAAGGAGTCCAGAGCCTGGAAGTGGAAGTGCCCTGCTTTTGTCTTTGAAGTAAGTGAATCAGAAAAAAAAAGTCCTGTTTCTCTCCAGCTAGGTTTTATTATAGTCGTGCTATCTGGAGTGTGCTCGCATCTTCCACTCTTGCTTCTGTACAGCAGCTTCAATGCTGTCCCAGATTCAACCAACTCCACAATCTCCTGTCGTGCTCTCCCAGATTTAGCTCTGCTGCCTGCTTCTTCCTCACCTATTCTTTCAAGTCTTCCAGCTCCAACAGTGTGGCAGACCCTGTACCAGACTGTGTCTCTCCACCTTGCTTCCTCCACCCAGAAATTCCTTCCCCATCGGCACACTCAGTTTTTCCCAAGGACGAAGCAATCTGCCTCTCCCTCCAGAGGGTCCCCCCTGCCACAGGGCACTATAGCCAGTGCTAGGAAGTCATCTTCTTCTTGCTGCCCAAACACAGCATATTTAACAAAATATATGATCTATGATATTTACAGAGTAAACGTAAGCCAAACAGTTATGCCTTTCGTTAGAGATGCATTTATGTAAGGTAGTAGAAAGAATATTAGTTGTAACTGTAAAATCTGGGTTTTTTTTCCCCGTACTCCTGCTTAGCTCTTTTCTGAAGTACAGGCCAGAGTTTTCTCTTTTCAGGACATTTTGGAAAGGATTCAGAATTAAGCCTCAAGATTAGCGTATGTATAACCACACAAAGTGGATATTGCTGGTTCCCAGGCATATCATACAGAGACTATATTAAGAATAGCTATCAAAGGGGTATACCACACTATAACTAATATGGGACACTGTGAACAGTGTAAGATACATTATGGATATATTTTAAATAAAAGCAATCAAGCTACACGTGTTCTTCATACACTGCTGATGTTAAATATTTCAAAGGGCAGAGTTTCAGTATAAAAGCCTGTGGAAGAAATCACAGGTATCATAACAGAGGCAAGTTCTAAAATTACAGGGAGACGCTGAGATGCAGTTCTGTAAAATTCAGAAGGCAAGAATAAAATCTAAAAATCTGATACAGAAGGCACAAGCATGACATGAGATATGCAACAAAGGCTCTCATATTACAGTTCCTAAAAGAGCTCAACTCTTGGGATACATGGTGTTCATTAGGTTCTGTATATTAACTGAGTAGTAACTACAGTCCTTTCTAATGTACATAGCAATGGCACAAGAGCAATCATATCAGAAAATTCAGTATATGCCTGTTGTTTCCCTTGATTTCTGTGTTCTTTTCAGATTAACTGCTTGCTTTCCTCTATATATGAATGAAATTTACTCTTTGTTCCTAGACCAATGGCACTGTCAAAACACCAATTGCTTGAGTGTGCTACTTAGATTATTCTTTACAAGGGTATGTCTGTGAAGCACTGTTGGTGTCGTGACACGACATGTTCCTGCTAACTCTAAGGAGTAAAGACACACAAGTTTTAGTGGTTACTGAATCTTCTGCAGAAGTCTTGTAGTGGCCCATGGTATGTAACGTGAATGCTAATGAATGCTGAGGTTTGTGCTACTGTCTTACCAGTGTTGTCTTCCACATCAGCTGCTGGTATGTTACACATCAACAATGATATATCTTCATCACATCGTTAATCATAACTAGCCTAAGAGAAGTGGAGAGTCATTCTTGCAATCAGTCAAGTAACTTCACCCACAGCCGTCCGTCACTAGGCTATCTATGGGTCCTTTCAGTGTGTTAAAATGGATGGATTCACAGGTTTCTCTCTCTGGTCTCACACAGAGCTGCTGTMAGTGATAGTGGTATGAGGAAAATATTTTTTAAAAGTAACATCTAAATGGAACAATTGCTATTAATGCAGACAGTTCTGAAGATGAATGAAAGCAGCATCTGGCAGCAAGAGCATTGTTAGATCTGAAAACTGTAAGAAGATTTCTAACAAATTCACTGATTTTTATCCTTTTTCATCTCTTGCTTATCCATTAAATATGCTGTTTTGCCAGGATGTTTGTCTGGCTGGTCTCACTTCATAGCCTGTACCTGAAGGTTGGTGTCACATGGTCTAAATCAATTCAGAAGAAGGAAAGTCTCAGACAGGAAAATACAGTGCAGGAATTTGTTGTTGGATGCTTGGGAGGATTATCAGCTGCCAGGCAAAATAGTCTGAGTTCTACAAGCAAAGTAGGCAAGCTGCCAACTCATCCCAAAGTGAAAACCAAGCTCCAACCTATTCTCTTGCTCTGTCTCCTCTACTCATTATAGAGTACAATCGAGCACTGGCTAAAGGCTTTGCTGTAAGCAACCACTGAACGATGCATCATTGCAGATATGATCTAGCTGAATTGATTTGTTCATGATTTATTAATTCATAATAAGTAAATCTCTTAATCATTCTAACCTACAATGCTCCAGCTTGAATCATGGAGCAGTCTTAAAGTACATGAAGTAGATCCCTTTTCACTGAATTAGACTGGGAAACACACTGCAGCAGCTCACCTAGTATTTTCCAGCTGGTAAAAAATTTATTCCATTAAATTGAACTAGAACTAGCCCAAAGTAAGAGCTTAAAATGCATGGAGTGTGGATTTTCGATCCTGACTCCAGCTGTTCGCTTGAAAGATCTGCTCCTTTTGCACCACAGGACGGCCTAATGGAGGCATTTCACGTTCCTTTTCATTAGAATAAATTATATTTCTATCCTTGAAAATTTTATGTATAACATTGCATATCAGCTGTTCTAATATTTCTTCCAACCATTGTGTCAGGCCCTCTGGTCTGTAATTATTTGGGCTATTTTTACCCCTTTAGAACATTAACACAGCATTGGTTCTGCTCCTGTTTACCATTTAAGGCTACACTAAACATGGAAAGAGTATTCTTCAGCCAACCCTGTGAAGCTCTTGTCCAAGCTGTTTGCCTCTGCTTCTGTTGCAGCTGGATCTCTGAATCCTCAGTCTGGACCAGGCACACATTGTTCAGCTATGTTATAAATATAGAAGAGCTCTGAACTAGACAGAGATAGTGCAAGAGCTAGCTAAAGACAGAGCTCTGTCTTTTGGTTAGCCAGAAGCCAAAAAGTAGCTTGGAGACATGGGACAATTTGAAAGTATCAGATGTTTATTTATGGTACAATATGGGTGGCTCTGAATAACCTGGGTGCATTGTGTCATAAGAGGGCACATAAGGACAGTGGTTCCAAATAGAAAGGGAATGGGAACATAAGACACACATCTGTGTGAAGCTAGAGTTCACTAGTTTCACAAACTCACAGAATAGCTTTTGTAATAGAAATTAGTATTTTCTATTTCTCAGATTTCTAATACAAGTATACAGGTCACTTAGAAATTCCTGTTACATTCCAATAACTTTGAATTTAAACCTCATCTCTGAGTATTTCTGCCTCTTCTGGTATTAGCTTAAAGCAGTTCACCCCAAATAATCTGCCATCCTTAGGCTTGACCCCTTCCGTTGCACTAATGCCCCTATCATGAGCGTTCCAGGATTTCAAAAGTTTTACCCCATTACAAAAATTGCTTACTGTTAGTGTTTCTTGAGTAGTGGAGTCTACCTTCTCCATCACCGGTATATTTCCAGATGTGTTAGATTACACTGAAGGTTCGTCATCTGCTTTCATTTGGCATTTGCTTCCATTTGCCTTTTTTTTTTTTTCCAAAATTAATCTCTGGATATTTTCTACAGATGCCCTACGGAGAATCAGGAAATTCATTGCATTGCCTTAGCTTTGTAGAATTGGTTTTAATTTATAGAATTTAATCAGCAGCTGCCTAATCCTTCTTTAGATTTATCTATCTCTGGTGTTTCCAGCTTGTGCATCTAACAATCAAAAGTTTCATAGTCGATCTTGTCTGCACTTTGTACACTCAGTTGCTAAACTTGGTTGTCAATTGATTCAGAAAGTAACGTAAATGCCTTGAGTAGCTGGTTTCTAATAAACTTTGGTACATCAAAGCAGTACAGAGAAGGATGATATTTGACCATACATTCTCTGCTAGGAAGTCACATAATTTTTCAGCTGCTGTCCAGCTTCCTGGTTGGAGCAAAGGAACGGCAGAAAGGTTTGTCAGGAACAAGATAGAGTCATTGGACAAAGATCTACTGTACTGACTTACAGTAATAGTTTGTTCTCTCATTAGAACTGGTATAGCTTGTAATAACCTCCAAAATGTTAAGACTATTCTTTGAATGAATAGCGAGTTAGGGAACTGAAAACTGGAACTTTCGTCTGCTCCATCCTTAGGCACACATCCATTGTGTGCCTAAGACCTTGTAGATACTGGACATGGAGATAAATATATATGTATATATATATCTGTAGAGTGTATACACAGAGAATGTAATAAGTGATGTTTTTAAAGTTCTGGATCTTCATATGGGCATCTTAAACATTCAGGCATTGGGCTACATTAAACACTGGGACAATGCAGCCTGACAGTACCTCAGCTGCACCACTGACATTTTTTAATGGTTGTTTTTACTGTCTGGTCTAATCTTATTTGATACTTTCAACAACACTTTAAAGACTCCTTTGTAGAAGTTTCAAACCTTGCATCTGGGTAACTTACTGAAAATGTAACCTGACAGCAGAGTGGAATCTGTCTTAGCTTCTTTTCGTAAAGGGATCAATAGCACTTTACACCTAATCTTTATTTCAGCTTTTAGGCTTTTAATGCATCATTTGCTCCCTTTTGACACATACAGAGAAAAAAGTGCTACAAAATAACAATATAATTTTTCCTTCAATATAATTGACAGGAAACTTTTTCTTCAGCTCTGTGGAAAGAAAAATCTAAGAGTTAGGGTCACAGAAAACATTTATTTTGTTTTTCAGAAGACTGGGCAAAGGAAATGACTTTTCAATCAATATAAAGCTAGTCAATCAGAGAAAAAGACAAAAAACAAAAAACAGTACAGAGGAAATTGAAGGGCCTTTTGCACTCTATGCACAAGGGTGAAGAAAGCATTTTCCCTACACTATGCATGAGCAACTGCTCTGCTAGTTGGCTTCCCCCATCTGAATCAGCAGGAGCCAACATGGGGAGAAAGGGAGACAAAAGATGCTGTGGGTCATTGAGTTAACCAGGCTTGTCATCATTAAAGACTTCTGTTTAGGGTCTCCCTCTGTTCCTGCATGCCACCCTGACCACAGTGGAAGGGATGCTTGACATTTGAACTACGAAAGGAAGTCATGGTCTGGGAATTTTTGTCAAATAAAGGAGTCATAGTGAATATTTTATTCAAACACGTTCTAGCTTTCCACTAGGCCCGTTAGAGAGAGGACTTTTTTTTTTTTTTAATTTTGTGAATGTATATGAGGATAGGAATGTCTCTAATTATTCACATTACAAACATACCTAGATGGGCCTCTCAGTTACTTAGCACACTTTGGCAGTTTGTAACACAATGAAACACTGTTGAGTTTGTGACTGGGGAAGTCAGAAGTTTCCTCATAATTATGAACAAACTTGAAGGCAAGAAGAAACCAGTACCATTTCTGCAGGAGGCAGCTAGCTGAGAATATTATCAGGTGCAGCGAAAACTGTCCAACCCCTGAACTATGTGATGTTTCTTAATTTCATTTAGGTTTTAGTTTATTCTTTTCAAATGCAAGAAAGTCAAAGCATTAAACCAAAGAATACAGACAAGAAATAACAGAGCATCACAGCAGCTATGTGAGAAAATGAATGGTGCTAGAGACAAACGAGAGAATCTCTATCGCTGCTGAAACAATGTAACTAGCATTTTTTGGATGCTTGTTTGAATTTTTATGGGATTATTGTTATTTTACTCATATGGTAATAGGAATCCAAGGCATTGAAATTTATAGGCCCCATTTTGTACCTTTCACATACTTCTCTGTGATAAAGACGCTTTTCAACCATCATTCCTGGAGGGCTGGTTCATTTCACCAGCAGTCAAACCTGGAATGCTTGGTGACACGGGTTTGGAATTAGAGGATTTTGGATAAAGTGGATTGCTCTTAAGTATGACGGACTCATTTTCCTCACAGATTTTGAGAGTAATCTGGCAGTCCTTAAGTATCAGCTTTGTCTCTATCAGTCAATTTTCACCTTTCTTATTCAAGTGTTGAGGAGATGGGCTAAACCACCAGTTCAGTCCAGGGCAGCTATACCTTTCCCTAACTGACATATTTATGTCAGTGTACCTATTCAGATGGACTGTGCTTCTGGACCATTCCACCACTGCTTCCACTTTCACACTGCCTAGCCTGCGGGTGTTACATCAGCTATGTATATGGAATATGTAGGCTTTTCACTGGTGCAATTCAACAGGGGGCTGCACATCTGCCCTGCATCTCCTATGATGACAGCTTCTCCGGTCGTATGGCACTGTCCATCAACGCACAGAGCGTGGAAAGAGAGCTTTTATAAAATGCTTCTGCATAACAAGGCCTTTTCCTCCACAGAGAAGAAATTTGCTTCTTTTTACTGCTGACAAACTAATAGGAAGGTGAATTGTGAATAGCCGGGTAGGAGTTACCACTGAAATCCATCTCAGCTGGTGCCTCTCATACACAGTGAGCAATGATTTAAACTTTCACGTTTTAGTTAGAGTCTTTAGAAATATGCATGGCTGCTTAAAGCAACTTTGCTAACAGGGAAAGGAAACACTGTACATCACAAAATGTGTGGTTTTTTTCAGTTACCTCTGTTAATTGGAAAACTTAGGAAAGTTCAGGGAAAGGTTATGCAAACACTGATTAACCCTCTATCCACTCGCAGGACATTGTGTCCTGGATTAATTTGCTGAGAAGAAAAGACGCAATGAAACCTCAGAGAATTTACCCAATTTTATTTAATCTATGAAGTAGAATTGAAGAATGCCAGATAAGATACAAGTAAGAACATGAACTAATATAGATTTTAAAATAGGAATGGGGAATATGACCCAGAAAGTGCAAAGTTAAGAATATTTATGCCAGTATTTCAGCATAAATGCTTACCATTAGGCAGAATTTCTAGCCTAATGCAAAATCAGATAAAAGGTGTAATTTGAAATACATTACTAAGGAAGAGGTGAGAAGTTAAACAGTGCAGTTAATAAATGTAAATAAGCAAACCAAGGAGACTGAAGTTCAGTTCATGAAYCCTGATTTAAGCCTATACTTTCGAAGATGCCTAATGGGGACACTGTGTAGTCATGACCATTTCTTTGAAGCTGATCATCTCAGTCTATCGAAACCACTTAAAACTCTTAATATCAGACGCCTAAACAAACAGGTCAATGCCAGAAGTACAAGAACCTGTTGCCCACCCTTACAGTAAACCTAAGCTATTAGGTGCTCAAATCCTTTAAAACTCAGGCGTTTAGTACAAGAATCTAATCCAAGACTGCTGGCATACAAGAAATGTCACGAATCATAGAATCACCGAATAGTTTGGCTTGGAAGGGACCTTTAAAGGTCATCTAGTCCAACTCCCCTGCCATGGGCAGGGACATCTTCAACTAGATCAGGTTGCTCAGAGCCCCGTCCAACCTGTCGTCGAATGTTTCCAGGGATGGGGCATCTACCACCTCTCTGGGAAACCTATTCCAGCGCCTCACCACCCTCATTGTAAAATGTTTCTTCCTTATATCTAGCCTAAATCTACCCTCTCTTAGTTTAAAACCGTTCCTCCTTGTCCTGTCGCAACAGGCCCTGCTAAAAAGTCTGTCCCCATCTTTCTTATAAGCTCCCTTTAAGTACTGAAGGCTGCAATAAGGTCTCCCCAAAGCCTTCTCCAGGCTGAATAACCCCAGCTCTCTCAGCCTTTCTTCATAGGAGAGGCGTTCCATCCCCCTGATCATTTTCATGGCCCTCCTCTGGACCCACTCCAACAGGTCCATGTCTTTCCTGTGCTGAGGGTTCCAGAGCTGGACGCAGTACTCCAGGTGGGGTCTCACCAGAGCAGAGCAGAGGGGCAGAATCACCTCCCTCAACCTGCTGGCCATGATCTACAACACTTGCATCTCCCCATTCTTCACAAGGGACTGAGACTACCATGAGAGTAGATCAGAAAATAAATGTTCTGCTTGAATCCAGAGAAACTGCAACTGTTATAATCTGCCTAGAGCAGTGCTTTCCAGACTGGAAAGTAAAGGTRGGGGCAGGAGACACTTAGTGCATATTGTGTTCATATCATAGAATCATAGAAACATTAAGGTTGGAAAAGACCTTTAAGATCATCGAGTCCAACCGTCAACCCAGCACCCATGCCCACTAAACCATGTCCCGAAGTACTGCATCCACACATTTTTTGAACGCCTCCAGTGGTGGTGACTCCACCACTTCCCTGGGCAGCCTGTTCCAATGCTTGACTACCCTTTCAGTGAAGATGTTTCAGTTCTTCCTCAAAAGTGAAAGTTTTGAAAGTATAGGTATTAGATCAGTCATTAAGTTGTCTTGTTCTCTGTCTAGATTGCCATCAAAAGTCCTGCTATGAGTTACGAAGATGAGGTCATTATACAAACCTGCAAAGCACCAGGGCGTTGAAAATCCAGCATTATTGGGAACTAGTATTGTTTGCATCAGCCCTATTGTGTGAATGATCAGAGACCTTCAGGCTGTTCCTGAGCCAGCACTTCTTCACAGTTCCTCCTTGCCTCTTCCCTGGCTATGGGGTTGGTGAAGAGTAGAGTCTTGCCTTACCTCAGAGTACCACAGCTGCCCGGGAGGTCCTTGTCCAGGCTGCACAGGAAAGAACATTCCAGCCATCAAATACTTGTGCATTATTTCTGCACATTAACGTACACTTTTTTCCATTGCCATTTTCCACCCACCATAGTAGATAATATGTCATCAATCTGAAAGATTTTTCAAAAAGGGCTGCAGTCCAACCTTCTTCTATGCATACACAAATCACAGCAGTAACAACAGGACAAGAGTATACAGAACTGAGAACTAATTTCCACAGAAAGAAAAAATTTCTCCAAATTACTTTTGATAAATAACATTTTATTTCCTGCAAGTATAGGTCCTAGAATTCATTCTGTCTGTGTCCAGGTACTTGAAAACGACATGCACAGATGTTTCTGTGTGCACAAAAAGAGGCCCTTTTAGGAAAATGCATCTTTATATTTCTAAAGTCTCTATAACTGATACTGTTCAGACTCCTTTCTTAAGAGTACTAAACATTTCCTGTATTGTCGAGTGATTTATAGGCTTTACCACTGTTGATAAAGATGTTTGTGAATTAAAATCCTTGCTTTTGATGTTTGTCGACAGAGTAGGTCCTGAACTTCACTGTTTATATAATTATATTTTAAAGCATTATCTTTTGAAGCCATGGGTTATTTCTTAAAATAAACTGATTGAAAAGGAAACAAACTCTCCCAGGACAAGAAGTATAGAAAATAGATAGATTAGCAATCTTAAACAAAAGCTATTTTTTTCCAACTCCAAACAATTAAAATTGCTGTAATGACTTGTCATTAAGTAGAATATACATTAAAAGGAGTGTCAGATTCTCAGTAGTAAAGAGCATTCTTTCCACCACGAAGTCATATGAGACACTGATTGTTGTCATTTAATTGATTCCATACCTTAGTTCCTTATACTTTTTGTGTTTGAAAGTTATAATTTATTAATAGTTGTATAACTAGATTAAAATATCATTTTTTCGTGCATCATCTTACATGTTTCATAGATAATGACTGATTTTGAAAAATTAAGAGTAGATAGGTAGACTCTAGATCTTCCCAGTACTCAAGTTATGTAGTGAGTCAGGGTACTAGTCTGCAAAATTATAATTTAAATAATAAATTAAAATCAGAATCACTGTCCTGAGAATCAGCAGAAGTTTAGCCATTCATTATGTGGGAGCATGATCAGGCCAAAAACTAGAGCAAAATTTAGCAACACCATTGCCATGGGAAGTCTGAAAACTAACAGGGAATTGTAGGACCTGATTTTCAAATGCATGCTGGAGCATCAGTGAACCAAGACTATACATGTCCATGCAAGGAAAAGACAATGTATTTCCAGATCAGCTCTCTTCAATAGAGAATTTTTGTTATACACTTCAGTGGCAGCTGTTTACCTTACCAGTCCAAGGTGGGAATAATATAGGGAAAGTTGGAGAGAAGAGTGCTAGAAGAAGGGGGAGCCACAGAATAGGGACCTATGCCTTAGTGTCCCCTGGAGCCA
Organism: Oceanodroma leucorhoa; assembly: GCA_030449065.1. Classification (NCBI taxonomy): domain Eukaryota; kingdom Metazoa; phylum Chordata; class Aves; order Procellariiformes; genus Oceanodroma; species Oceanodroma leucorhoa. Next base: position 1,637,283 of record JASVER010000049.1, on the reverse strand, counting down.
GCAGATAGTCATGGAAGCATCAAATAATCTGGATATCTTTTTACTTTCCTGTAGTGAATTTCCTATATACTGGGTTTCTAGGAGCAGACTTCTGAATACAATAGTTGCACATGTGTTCCAGTTATCCTGATGAAGTCAATGGTGTCATTAGTTTCTTATGTGCTTTGATGGGGCACAGGTTTAAGTAGCTGGCTGAACTAGATATAGATCAAGATTTTTCATTTCTGTTATTAAACATAAAATTATCAAGCCCTTTTAAAAAGATTAATCACAGCATCTGAAGGTATGCATTTCTGTGGTGGTAGAGTCCCCGGGCTAGCTATTTTTATGAACAAAACAATTTAGCATACAAAAAAACAGCACTACTACACAAATGGTGTAGCATTAATTAATATTAGTGTGAATGTATTCGTTTGTATAAGCTACTGTACAGTTCTTCCTTCTCAACATGCCATAGAAAGTTCTTTTGATTTCAGTGTATTTAAGTGTTTCACTTTCTATTTGACTCATTTCGTGTCAGTCCTGAAATATCTGGGCTGAACTATGGGACCGTAATGAGATGTACATATATTAAGAGTACTGCTGGTGTAGAAAGGTTTTTTGTTGGTTTGGGGTTTTGTGTTTGTTTTTTTTTTTTATCTCAGCCTACTGAATTTTATAAAATGTTTACTGAGAGATGCCCAGTACTCTCACTTCAAATAAAGCAATCAGTTCTAAACAGCATTGACGCAGGGGGTAGCCCTCAGCGATAAGCACTAGTCTATTTAGACTGTTCTCTATTCTGTTTAGGCATTTCTTCATTTCAGAGTACATGGGGTAAGGCAGGAGCGAGCACAATGATGTGGCCTCGGTGCTAGGCCTCAGAGCATACCCTGTGACACGGCCCCAGGCTCTTTTCTATTAAGCTGACCTTATGTCTCAAAGCCTTATGACCTGTGACACCACTCAATTGTTATTTAATCAATTCAGTCAAAATTAAAAAGGTGTATTTTTATTTGCCTTAACACCTTTTCTTTCTGGTATTTGTTTTGGTGACCTTTGAGTATTGGATTTCAGCTGTCGATAACACACCGCATGCCAGATTGCTTTTTCTAATAAATAATGAAGCAACTTCTGAGGATTATTTGGATTGCATTGATGTGGGCTAGAAATAGTCTGCAAACATAGCCCAAAAAGAACAATGCAGCTGCATATTCTGAGACCATCTCACAGGAAACACAGCAGAAGAAAAGGGCTTTAGACACTGACTAAAACCAAAACTACTCAAATTTTCATACAATTACCTGTATAGTATCTTCACCTGGAGCTTGAATTAAAAAGAAAAGGCTCTCTTTTACTTGTTAAAAAACAAAGATGGGAGAGGTCAGCTATAGACAGCAAAAACAATTAATTTAATCTTTTGGCTCATTTCGTAAAAAGGCTAAAAAATCTGTTGTCTCTACCATAGATGAATATTCATTGTTTATGCAAATATTTGGGGACAGAACCATAACTTGCTTTCTCTTTGTACCTTAGTGTATCACATTTAAAAAATATTTCCATTTTTCAGTTATATCATACACTTAGGCCCTGGTTTGGAGAAGTATTTGTGACTATTGTTATACAGATGAGCTAGACACTGTACAAATGTGTGATAATTTCCTGCCTCAGGAATGTACAATCTTACAATAATAAATGAAATAAAAATGAGTCACGATTCTTAGAAATTTAGTAGCAATGACCACAAAACAGGTGAAGTTCCAAAGAATATTTGTATAGTGCTGCATCTTGTTGACTTTCCCCATACATACACAAGTAAGGCTCAAGAGCAAGCCAGATGACATCAGTGGCTACTTTTGAAATTTCATCTGGTGACACTTTCTCTTTTTAGGTATTTCTGTGCTATTTTACTTTCTCGCCCCAAGTTGCAATGTGGAATTAAATTCATACATTAGCTCCAATTAACTGTGATTTAAGTGACAGATAATCTTCATTTCATTGATCTGGTAACTGTGACTCTGAATTTAAAACCCTTCCGTCTTGCAGCTCCCCACATGCAGGAACGCATACTTATTGTCTGTATTACAGAGCTTCAGGCTTTGCAAAGGCATCAGAAATATGGTTTGACAGAGAAATTCTAATTCTGATGTACCTGAACCTTTTTGCTTTCCTTATTTAGAGAAAACCTCAATTTTTATAACAGTGGCAGCAAAAAGTTCCAAAGCTGCTCTTTTCTGAGCCTAGACTGTATTGCACTGTGCACTATAAGTAATAGCTGCATGTCCTGGGATTTGGCAAGAGTAAGTCTTAATCTCTTTGAGCATCCCCAGGAGCTACAAATGGGAGTGGGAAGAGAGAGGATTGCACCCCTGTTGCCCTTTCCCTTTCACAGTCTGTGCTCCCCAGGGTAGCACAAGTATTTATAAATTAGTGACATTTATTTATAAAATGCCTGAGACGTGCAGCACTTTAATGTATTAAAAAAATACATTAATGTAAACCCAGCTTCATACATCACTGAACATTATTAATTGGGTGTGGGGATGTGTGAAGGGGGATGGGATAATTAGGGCTGACTGTCTTTTGAATACCTGCAGTGTAAGCAGAGGAAGTAACACAGACTGAGCTCCTACAAATGTTTCTTGGTAAAAAGGAAAGAATTGAAGCAATAGAACAAGTAGTGTGATCTTCCATGTTTAGCTCCGGAGGTGTCTGTGTATCTTTTACTCAGAGAAAGACCGGAGCCTGAGGATTAACCGGGTCAAGGATTTTTCTATGGTCTACGTAGAAGACAAAATGCTTAGAGTCATAACATGACAGAAACATGATCAAAAATATTTTTTAGTATAACACAGCTTAAATATTAGGTTGGAGAATTAGTAGTAAGTGAAGTAAAATGTGACCCAACGTGGAAATGACCCATTCTTTGCACTACAAATGATTGACATGCAAACTCTTCAGGGCAAATCTTCCTGCCCTGAATATTCAGTCTGTACAACTCTGGTTTATGAAAAACTATATGAAATGATAGCAGCTTTTCACCTAAAAATATTCATTCTATTCTGTGCTTTTGACAGGAGGTTGGCATATTGGTATGCCTGATACAGCTTAAAATTTGAAAGTAATCCACTCTGTTTTGCCACATATTTGAGTCATGGACTTCTGTTCTCTTCAGTGCCTGTGTTTTCTTTCACTGCTGTGTCTCAGATGATACAAAGCTGCAGTCCCACCAGGCAGTCTGTCTCATTCCTGTTCACTTCTCCCAGCACAGTTTCATAAAGGTCCAGATCCATATTCTTAGAAAGAGCTATGTGAAGCAGTTTTGTAAGAAAGACAGTGATTTGGAAATCAGGTGTCAAGGAACAGCTACAAAAGAACACAAGAATCCACTCTTGCATCCCTAGCATCATACAAATGCAAGATATTGAGATATCAAACATCAAAACCAGGTGCAAATAAGACCAGTAAAACTGGTAAAGCTGGGGAAGCTGAAGATTGTCAGGGGAGATATATAATGTGGGTAAAAGGCTGACTGAAGAGAGTGGTGACTAAAGTGTATAAAAAGGGGACTATCAGTCTGGAATATGGCAGTAGTTTCTCCTGGTCCATTTTTGAGACTTTTCAGTAAGGCAGTGGTTGTATTTTTATTAGGGATCTTACTAGTGCCTAGAAGTATTGATAACATCAGTGCCAGGACGCATCATCAGTATGGAGCAGGATTGGGGTATCGCAATGAAAGAATCAGATAGCCTTGAGATCGACAGGAATAGAAGTAAGATGAAATTCAATAGCACAAAGTACAAGGTCAGTCACTCAGGGACTAATAACACAAATACTCTGCTATAAGCTGAGAGCTYATCTGTCAGAAATCACCAAGAAGAGAGTGACCTAAACTCTCTAGTTGATCACAGTGTGACCATGAGCTGCCAATATGCTGTAGCTGTGAAAAAAGGCAAATGTGTTTCTGAGGTACAGTATGAAGATATTTCCAGAAAGGATAGGAAAGCATTAGTAGCACTGTGCAACACCCTAATAAAACCTAATACTGAGGACCATGTACATATTAAAAGAAAGATGAACTGTTACTGGAAACAACACAAAGAAGCACTAGCAAGATGATTTGGTACATGAATATCAAAAAGACACAAGTAATTTGGCATGTTTAACCTAACAAACCAAAGCCTAAAGGAGATTTGATTGTTGTCTATAAATACATATGGAGATAAACACAAGGGAGAGAGGGGAATTATTTAAGCTGAATGCCAGTTTTGGCATGAAAAGAAATAGGTAAGTACATTTATGCTGGAAATTAGAAAAAAGGATCTTATCTAGTGCAACAATCATTCCCTGGAAGAGCTTCCCAAGCATGGTAAGGGTGTAGAGGATGAGGAACAAAAAACTAATTGCTTTTAAGGTGGAGTTTGATAAGTGTAAAAAGATTATATGATATGGTTGCTTGCAAGAGCATAGAATTGGACTTAGTCTCCACATTCCCTTCCAGCCCTAGATTCCAAAGGTATGCCACAAATCCTCAGAGCTATAAACAGGAGGTTTATACCAGTAAGAAAGGCAGATTCCCAGAGTTGTATAGACTTCTAGGAGTGAGGAGACAATTATGAAAACCTTCTTTGTAATAAAATGTCCTGGATTAGTTCCTGTTTTGTGGCTGAATAAGGGCATCAGATATACCTCAAGGGAAAAAAACAAACGCCATCTTGCCTTAAAATATTCTCTTGATAGAAAAATCAGTATGACCTCTGGTTAGTTATTCAGTTAGTTAATTGCTGTCACTGTTTAAAAAATTTTGTAAAGGTCTTATGTCTAATTCAAATGCTTCAGGCTTCCAGGGACCTGTATTTGCAATACTTTGCTAGAATAAATGTTCTCTTATAATGTGTCTGTATATTTTTATTCACATTTCTGTTTGTTTATTTTAGGATTAACTGCACAAAAATATCCGGCTTATTTCTCAGGCTAACAGGATGGAAAGCCCAACACTTTCTCTTCAAACATGGTGTTCGGTATTTGTTCTTTTCTTTTAATGAYGAAGGCTTAATTGCTATTGGGAGTTGATGCAAAAAGTGTGCAAGAACATTACTCATATATAACACAGGATGGTATTAGACATTGGTAATCATTACTTAGCTGTTCTTCCAGTTATAGGATTGCTGACATACAAGGCAACAGTAGCGATAAACTTGTCAGAGTATGAGGTACGGCTAAAGCTCTGYAGGTGTAGCAACTGCCAATCACTGCTGCTTGTTGAGTGCAATTCCATAGAAACCTGCTTATTACTAAGATTTTCATAACCAGTGGAAAAAAATAGGTTTTGTTTGTTGGAGATGAATGACCAGCCAGCATTAAGAAAAAACAACATTCCCGCTGAATGCCAGAAGGGACTCTAGTGTTGTCATAGGTGTGGAACAAGAATAGTGAGTGTGAATGTAAATGATTGCACATAATTAAAGTAATGCTTTATTCTTATCTTTGTCATCGATATTCTCCTGCAGGCAAGAAGGAGGAGAATTGTGGTTTCAGTGTCTGCAGTTCCTTCTTTCCTCCCTGTGTCCGTGTCTGCCTTACTGTGCCCCTGTGCTCTGTCAGTTACTTGGGATGTGAGCCACAACGGAGACCACATTTTCCATCTCAGGAACTTCTTGTCCTCAGKAAGTTCTCAGGAGGTGACCATCCACACTGCAGATGCACTTAGTGCAATCAGTGGCTGTTCTTCAAAAACCATTTATTTTAGTTACACTTACAAATTTCAGAGGTGCCTGTCTTGACAACCACTACCTTAGCCCATAGCAACAAGGGATAGATGACTATATCTCATAAGCACATGCAGTAGGCTGACTTCATACACTGGGTTTTACAAAGCCCTACGTATGATGTTTTTCATCAGAATTACCTTAATTCTATGTGTGAAATTTCCTGAAAAGGCTAGACAGCAGTGGCCCAGAGCAGCTCTGCATAACTGTTCTCTACGCCTCAGCAAAGCTTCTCTTTGCTCATATGCCTCGGAACAAAAGTCAAAAATCTCCTAGAAAACATGGTTTACATGATGTTATTGCACTCAAGAAATTTCTATTCTTAAATGTCTAAAGGAGGCTTTTTTTTTTCACAATTAAGAGAATACTTAAGCATGCTGGTATTGCCTATCATGTTTTAGGAGAGGATAAATAACCTGTTTTTAATGATCAGGAATTTTGAGCAAACACTGGCTTTCGAGAGACTAAAAAGTACAAGTGTAGAAATTGGCTTGTGTTAGGAAGAAATTTGTTACTGCCCTGACTAGATTAACCATGGTAATTGGCACTGTTTTTTTTTAACATATTGTGCAGTGCTTTGCAGGCGGTAGTAATAAATAATGTGCACTTAGCTGCACTATTGGTCATTCGCAGTCCTATCACAGCAACCTCCCCCCATTCGGGGAAGATAAATGTGATTTAAATTAATAGCCAGTCCTAAATAACTCCTCAGCTGGTAAACGATGCATTTATCAGGCCCAGACAGGCAGTGTCCTTTGATTCATGGTCCCCYCCTTACAATGTGAAGGGTGCGTACAAAAATTGTTATTACTTTTTAATAAAGTGTAGCAGTCAGTCTTCAGTCATTTATCAGAAATGGAGGCATTCTGACAAACAGAAATATCTTAGCAGTGGATGAATGAGAGGGATAAAGGACACATTTCTCAACAAAAATAATCACTGCCTAAATAATCTCATAAAAGTCAGCTTCTAAGTACCTTGAAATAAATGTATCCAGCTGAAAGATACAGACTCCATGTGCTGTTAAACTAAAGCCTAAACCAACCATTATAATATTCACCTGCACACAGAAGGGAAAAAAATTATTTTCATCATCATTCTGTATGGCAGCAATTCAAATACAAATAGCAGTCAGTTAAACAGCAAATCTCCCAGTATATTTTCCTTTTGGTTTCTTAGCAGCTAGCTCAACTTTTTTCCCCATTCATAATTTTTAAATTAATTGTGCTCACAAATAAATAAAGTAAGTTTAGAGGTGAAAAAGAAGTGTTAAGTGAATGAAGCAACTTATAAGCAAATGTATTTTAAAATGTTTTATAGCTTGCGCATTTTTTATATTCTTTTAGTATTTAAAACTTTACTGTTCTTACAGTTTAGGCACCTGATCAGGACACGGCAGTGCAAAGCCTTCCTGTGCAGGAAGGATGCCTGAGGAGACTTAGAGGAGGCAGTTCTTTGCAGGTGAGCATCCATATTTGACATGCGTGAACTGAGGGCAGGGTGTTTAACCTGCCATTCATCCATACGCGTTGCCCATGCATGGGATTCAACTCACAGGGTTAGTCAGATAACGGTGGGAAGGCCAGATCTCGCACTTTTAACACAAACCTTTCTAGAATCATTGAGTTAGCATGGGACTTGGTTCTTCTAAACGCTGCAAAGTTTGGTGTGGTATTACTGCGGTGAAGTGAGGCAGAGCTTATCCCGTTAGAGAAGTAACAGAAGTATTTAACTGAAATGGTCTGAGTATAATCAGCTTCTAACAGTATGCCTAGGGTAAATTTTTCCGATCATTGCTTAGTGCTATTCAGTGCCCTCTTTGCTGCTGAGCTCTGGACACACAGGAGTACCCCTGCAGAAGATGAACCACGAGGTATCGCTAACACTGTCATTGCACTGTGCTCACCTCACCTCCACCCATCTCTCCCCACCCCAGCACTCCATCAATCTTCTGACAAATCCCACAGGGGAGCGACAGGATGGGTTTGCTAGCACGGGAGCATGGGAGAGCTGCTTGTATCTTCCTGCCAGATTTTCTCTACCTTTGATCTCTGGGAATTGCAAGCCACATCATGGTCCAGATTCCCCAGAGATCAACCATCGCTCCTGTACCTACATTAGAAATGACTGGAGGGGCATCCTGATGCAGAGTCACGCTTGCCATAGCATCGACTGGCTCAACATTTTTCTGAGCCTGTCTTTGGGGTACTGTACTCTGTCACTGTTCATAGGCACAGCTGTGCTACAGGTGAAGTGATACAGACCATCTCAGAACTACATAGTGTTCTTGGGTTTTGCAGGATGGGTGTAATTTGTCTGTGTGCATAGAAATGGTGTCTGTAGTCGTTCTCGGTGGGAATTGCAGTCATTAATTTTACCTCATAAACTTACCAAAGAACTGCTTTGGAAAGCCATGTTTAAAAGTAATTGGTCTCTCCTCCCCTCCCTGCTCATAGCCCTGCTGGGGATGTTTTTGATCCAGGATCGATGCCGCAGGTGAAGGTGGCTGGGAGAGGCCACCGGCTGCCTCTGCTTCTCTTTAGCACCATGTGGGTGGTGGGAGGTGGGCTGGGATGGAGGTGTGGCACTGGGGAGCTGAGGGGCTGGGGGAGGATGAGGGACGCTGGTCGGTAGGAGAGTGGCACAGGTTGAGGCAGGAGGAAGAAGGCAGAGGAGAGGGAGGAGGAAAGAGAGAATTGGCAGGACAAGAAGCGGGAGGAAGTGGGGGTGGAGGTGGAGGACATCAAGGAGGAGGACTTGTGAAGAACCAGTCTTGGAAGTCTCCTTTCCACGGCCATCCTACCTCAGCCCAGTCAGAGCTGAGCCAGGAGCATGTGGAGCTGCAGCTTCGTCCTTTAGCTTTCATGCCATAGTCTGCTGGTCACTGTTGCTTGATTCCAGCCACTGCCTTGTACCTTGGAGCAGCAGGGCTAAACAGAAGTCCATGTAACATTCTTCAGCAGTTGCAGGCTTCCTAGCAGCTAATGTAAGCAAACTTTTGTTAAATCCTGTTCAGACAGGGGCTCTTCTGGTGCATCAGTTAAGACTTTTGTTCCTTTTCCCTTGCTTAACTTTTAACATTATTCTGGCTGATGTCACCCTTTAGAAAAGAGTTGAATGCAAAGTCATCTCGTAGTACCTTTCAAAAATGGAGGCCTGGTCATTAGTGCATCTGTTCATATCACATTGAAAGAAGACCACTGTTTGTAGCTGGGCATAAATACAGAGCAGTGTCCCCTCCTCCTCATGCTCTGTTCCTTTGTTAGAGGGAAGGAATTGCATCTACTGGGTGGAGACAGTGTTGGTAATGAACCATCAACCATGTATTTCACTTGTATGGAAACATCCCCGTCATGCCTGCTGCTGACATCAGCATCATCAGGCAGGTTGTGTGCCCATATGCAGTGCTGCTTTTCAGAAATCCTGTGTTATCTTCAAAATTTCATTTGATGTTTGGAGCACCCAAAACTGTGCTGCTCTGTGACCAAAAGATCCCTTTGAAATAGTCCCTTCATTGGAGTCCTGAAGGCCACAGGAAGAGTCACAGATTGCATAAACAAGTTGCAAAAATACAAAAAAAATTTGAACATTGAGGCATTCATTTTTTATGAACTATATCACATTATCTTCTTACAGTAGGGAAATAGTTACACAGCTTTTTATATTGCATTATTTGAGTCTCATCCAACAATCTGTGTCTGGGCCAAATGCCACGGACTTGAATTAAAAAAAGAAGAGTTCGGTCATTAATTTCATTGTGAGTATTATCAGCATGAAGGCTAGTTTTCTGTGATTAATAAGCAAATATTTAAGAAATAAATATGTTTATAAATAATAAAAAGTAGTCTGAGGAAGTGATAATTAAGACTCATGTTGGGTATAAATAAGGATTAAAGTCTTCTAGTGGGAACAATTGCTCATAACGCAATCTTTCCGGCTGCAGCTGGTATAAATGTGTGAGGATATAACCCAGTCTTTGTGCTGAAAAATCATTTAAAATAATAGGCAGGGTATAAGAATGAGTATTGGGAAAGAAGTTCTGGACAGTAGAATATATTAAGCTTCAGAATAGTGTCCCATGAGAAATGCTGGAAGTCCCCTGAGAAATTTAAAATAAAATTGGGCAAAATACCCAAAAATGAATGGCAGGGAATGATTCAACATTGGCAAGGAAGCAGAATGACAGGTCATATGTTAATATGAAGATGTTAATAAGCCATTTTTAAAATGTCAGTTGTTTGAAAGCTGATATTCCAATATACTAACGTATTGCTGATTACTCTTGGTAATCCAGCAATTATGATTCAGAATTCTGTTATGTTTTTCTTTTGGTGACCCTCCCTCCCAAAATTACAAGCAGGCAAGAAAAGGATGTAAGTTTTAGGTGACAGTTTCTGAATATTTGGCCGATTTGCCTCTTTCTCTGCTTCTAGCCTTCATGCTGATATTATGTGTTTAGTTTTTCCCTGAAAACATGATTTAATCAAGTGGAAGGTGGCGTTTAAGAAAAAGTCTAGATAATGAAATTGATCATGATGAAACAGCCTCTACAAAGTTCAAAATCCACAGATGGCCTAAACCTGATATTAGTTGTTTTCCTTTCATTTTAAATGCATTTGTCTTCTGTCACTGTTTCTTCTACGGACAAGAAGATTTTACTTAAATTCACTCAAAGGGAGAAGGTAGTTCTATTCCATACTATTTTGCCTGTATTGGTGACAGTAATGCAAACATTATAAATACCAAATATTTTTGTATGTTCAGGATGGCATAACTGAAAAAAATAACACTGAATATTTCAGTCTGGTTTGTTTTTCTCCGGGAATTAGTAGAAATAATCTGCTCTTACTGTATCGACATTAGCTTGACTGARTCACTTACAAACGAGGAATTCCTTTCCCACTTTATGTTAACTCTTTATAGACCAATTATATGCTCATCTGGTCACTTGAAACTCTTCTAAGAATTTGCGGACACTGAGGTCTAACATCTATTTTATAAATAATAGAGAAAGGAATTTTAAATATGAAAAACAGAGATCTGGGGGAAATATTCAATCATTTTCTCTTCTTCTGCTCTTCAAAAAATTTCTCTCTTTTTGTTTCTATTTGAGGTGCACTCTTTTTAAACCAAACTTTCTGCATTTAAAATGTGATATAACTATTAAACTATTACTCTAAACTTTGTCTAGTTTCCTTGACCAACATTAAAATTCTTCCATTTAAGATTTCAGTATCTTCAGCCAAATATGTCATTTTCTGCTCTTCCTTTCACAAGCATTATCACCTCATAACACAATGTGCTGGAAATAAACAGCAAATATTTTGAATTGAAAATGTGTCCTTGTGTATCAAAACAACAACAACAACAGCAGCAGCATCTCACTCTTTTATGCTGGAATAAATTAGCCCTTTAATTTAGTTTCATGAAAAAAAATACAACCTAGAAGCAATTCTCTTGTGTATAGACCAACATTAAGCCTCATACACAGGTAACAGTCAATCCATTAACCTTTGCTTTGAGCTTAACCTGTGTGTCCCTCGCATCACAGTTGTTCCTCCTTTTAATACCTTTTCCTTAATAGTTGCTCACCCACAACTGAAAAGGGCAGAGCAGCTTCTCATGACATTGACTGTGCCACTGCAATAATAAGCTTCTTTTTTCTTTTTTTCCCACCTCCTGCCTCACTATGGTGTCAGCAACCATTTTTTTGGGGGTAAGGTAATCTAAAAAGAGCTGTAGAGGCAGAGGTCATGTTAAACTGTAACGCAAATGTTATTCCTCGATTATCTAGCTGGGGTAAATGTCAACTGCTTCGGGCTAAAGCAATTGGAAAAGCAGAGTGTGTGAATCTAACAAAGGGAGAGAGAGAGAGAGAGACACGGAGGGGAACTGGGGGAGGGGGAATTTAAACTGGGCCTAGCTTGGTGGCTGGTATGTTAAACCAGCACTTCTCCGTATTTCTTTTCGCCAGTGGACGGCAATGCCGTAATAGCTGCATGTGGTCTGAGCAGAGCTTTCCTCACCCATTCTTTTGTAATAAGTGTGTCTAACATAAACTGTTGCGTGCTGAGGCAGCGGCTTAAATGTCATTTAAACACTTGAGGGATCGGTGCTCGTCCCACTTACTGAAGAAATAAGTAATAAATATTGTGGGAATAAAGATATAGTTAATCCTGTAGAACAATAGGACATTTTGAAATTATTTAATATACTTTGCACTTTGAAGAAGTAAAGTATGATACGCCATTGGTTATATTTATTTTTATCTTTACTACAACTTGAAAGAAAATACATGTTAAAGTGAACAGCTTTCTTGATATGACTAAAGAGTGGGCATGCTTGTTGTTATTCTTGTATAAGAATATATTTATTAGCCATCAATGAGTACATTCAGTACTGAACATCCCAGATTCTTTTCGCAGTTTTCTATCATCATGTGTCATTATTACTTGTGCCACTGGTTCCTACAGCTGATTACAAAATAGACACTTAAATAAAAATATTGTATGTTAATGCAAAATGAATATTGGAACGATAAATACAATGAGTCAGAAATTCTGACATAGTTTCTGGAAATGCATGAAAAACCTTACCAGATCCTGCTCTACTCCCTCACACTTTTTTTCCCCTCTGGATATGGTGATTTCAATTCTTCTGTAAAGGAGGGGTTACAATTGGTGTGCTGAACTGGAGTGAGCAATCTGATGGCATTGCTGATCAGTTTTGGAAAGTTTAAGGAGTTTATGCTTATCGGTTGAGATGCAGAAACCACTAGAACTGTTGGTCACCACCTATTTCAATACAAAGTTGAGGGATTTAAAATGTCACTGGAAATTTACCTTTTTAATAGCCAGCTAAAGACAATAATTCTTAAACTGCCCAAACACAGTCCTCAAAGTACTCCCACTACCCTTTTGTGTCCCAAGGTGCTGAGTTCCACCAACAGCTGGACAGAGGAGGAGGCTTACAGGCAACTGGTTCCCTAAACATTACCAGCGTCCTTATTTTGGACTGAAAAGCTATTCCCAACACCCGGAACTGCCCCAACAGTGAAGAAGATCATACTGTAGCTTATGTTCATTTGTATCACATAATTGTGTAGCACTGATCAAACTAGGTCTATGGTACTAAAGTGCTCTACCAGCGTAGTTGTGATCACAAGTGTCCAAGCCAATGCTGCTTCACTCACCAAAAGCTATTGTTCATTTAGTAGCCAGTAGATCCAGGAAAGTGATTATTTCCTTTTGCATGACATCTTTTAGACTGCATCTGTCCTCCCTACATGAGAAAGTTATTGATAAACTGGAGTAAGTTCAACAGAGGCCCACCAAGATGACTAGGGTTCTGGAACACTTGACCTGTGTGAAAAGACTGAGGGAACAGGGCTTGTTCAGCCTGGAGAGGAGAGGGCTTTGGGAGGCAACCTAATAGCAGCTTTTCAATGCCCAAAATGAGGTTATTAAGAAGAGGGAGCCAGGCTTTTGACTGAGTTGTATGGTGGGAGAACAAATGACAATGGTCATATATTGAAACAGGGGGGTTCTGATTTAAAGCAAAATATTTTCAACCAGAGGACATTCAAGCACTGGAAGAGGTTGCCTAGAGATTTCCCTCAGAGGCTGTGCAGTCTCCCTCCTTGGAGGTTTAGAAGATTGGATAAAAGCCTGGGCAACCTGTCTGATTTCATAGCTGACTGTCGTGGTTTAAGCCCAGCCGGCAACTAAGCCCCACACAGCCGCTYGCTCACTCTCCCCCAGGTGGGACGGGGGAGAGAATCAGAAGGGTAAAAGTGAGAAAACTCGTGGGTTGAGATAAAGACAGTTTAATTGGGAAAGCAAAAGCCGCGCACGCAAGCAAAGCAAAACAAGGAATTCCTTCACTACTTCCCACGGGCAGGCAGGTGTTCAGCCATCCCCAGGAAAGCAGGGCTCCATCACACGTAACGGTTACTTGGGAAGACAAGCGCCATCACCCCGAACGTCCCCCACTTCCTTCTT
>JASVER010000049.1:1565837-1622327 GCA_030449065.1 Oceanodroma leucorhoa | reverse complement strand
CTGCCGCCCAGCTTGGTGTCATCCGCGAACTTACTGAGGGTGCACTCGATCCCCTCGTCCAGATCATTGATAAAGATGTTGAACAAGACTGGCCCCAAAACTGAGCCCTGGGGCACACCGCTCGTGACCGGCCGCCAACCGGATTTGACTCCATTCACCACAACTCTCTGGGCTCGGCCGTCCAGCCAGTTTTTTACCCAGCTAAGAGTACACCCGTCCAAGCCAAACAAAAAACCAAACAAATAAAAAAAACCCTTCTGCTTTACATTTGTATAACTTCCTCTTGACCCATGAAAGTAGTATGAGAAAGACACATCAACAGAGTATGTGTCATTTACAATATGTCAACAACAATTATAGTTTTCAGTCATTTCACAAAAATGACTTTTCAGTCATTTCACAGAAATGCACTTAGCTTTTCAATAGTCTTCTAGAGCTGTGTTTTATCTTTAACACATCAAAACACACTGGGAGACAGGAGACCTTGAGTGATGTTGACTTGGTGTGAATGCTTGACTCACTGTGACACAGAGTGCATATCTGAATATAACCAATTATTTTGTACAGCTGGAGGGAGAAGCAGCGTGGGATAGTGTCATGGCTGCCATGGAGGCCAAGAAACCACTGGCAAACAGTCAAGTAGTATTTTTAGCAAGTGTTAAATCTGTCTAACAATTTCTTGTTAGGCAAAAAATGATGCTGGAATTCCACTCCATTCCTGTGGAATGGAGAGTAATAGGAAGAAGCAGGTAAGTGATAAATTCACACTTTAACTTGGGTCTGGTGGTGTGGCTTTTTAAAGTAAAAAATTAACCATGGCCTCAGCTTTAAAATTCACTTTTATGCCATTGTTTTCTTTCCCAGATTATTGTGTTCAGATGAGTTGTATAATCACTTGCCTACATGAAGCATGCCTGAAAGCTGCTTTTGGGTTTCCAGATTAAGTGATGAGCTCATTTCCTGGTGGTGACAGGATCTAACAAAACAAATATACAGAAATCCATTAGAACTAATTCACCCAAACAACTTGAGTGAATCACTCAATGCCCTTCCCTCAGTGGGGAAAGAAATCAATGACTTGATGATAAAATTAAAGATTTTTTTAAACAAAGGAATGTTTTTTTAATGATCATAATAGTATGATGAAAAATGCACAGTAGTATCTATCAGCCTCCTAATCTGTTTTCAGTAAGTATGTATGTGCATCATTAACTTTGCTTATCTAGGGTCATCCCTATGAAAATTAATGGGCATTTTCATATGCTTTAAGAAAGAATCACACTTGTAACAAGCACTACCGTAGAAGATTTAAGAATTTCAGAAAGAAAATCAGCAACAATTGTTGGAACTTATTTGATCTTTACAGTAAGAAACTTTTGATGGAAAATAAATGTAGTTTTAAAATGTCTGGCACTACTTCCTTTGTACGGTAATTTCTTGCTAACTATTTTAAAAATTATTGTAATTTAGGAAAGCATAGCTGTTGCAAACAGAAGATAGTGTGTAATGAGCTGGCTGGCATTATTAGGTCTTCCAGATTTAATACATTTTAATTCATGAACTAATGAAAAAAGTGAAAGATTAAGACTGACTTGTGAAAAAATGATTTTAGAACTTTTACACTTTAAAGCTCGGGGAAAAACATTGTGTGGTGGTAGGAGAATGTGAAGAGATGACTAAGTTCCTGGCAATAAGTACCTACTTCACTAGAATATTCTTGATATTTCATGACTCTTTAATGTAGAAACAGAAGATGATAAGATGGAAAAGCTGGAAGCTAAAGCTTGATCAATATTAGTGAGAAATAAGGTACACTTTTGCTATCCAATAAATATGTTCTAATCCAGCTAAGGATTATTGGACCTGATGTAGATATCACCTGGTAAAATTCTATAATCTGAACGAATCAGAAATTCTGATAAAGTAACTGTAAAGTCTATTGAATCTGTGAACCAGAGGCGTGAGTAGTTGTACTTTGCCTGAGTGCAGTGCAGTAACCTGCTTTACAAAACCTAGGGGCTGAGCCTTGACATGTTTTGATGTAATACGGTGACTGAATTCTTCAGTATAGTAATTGGCATGAAAAAGCTTGCATGCTGTAAACTGTTATCATTAATATTGTGGACTTCACAAACAGGACACTGGAAATATTTATGAAACTCAGACATCAAAGTAGTTTCTTTTTATCTCTCCCTTCACCCTGCCCTAGTAAAGCCTAATTGAAATACAATAATTATAAATGAGCTTAGCTTCTCAATTTAATTTCCTTGTGAGTAGTTTCATTTATTTTTCTTAGGCTTTGTTAACATGTTTTAATTAAAGAATTTAACAAAGCTCAAGATACAGCGTGCCATTAGGTATAGGAACATAATGGGACATATTTACAGAGAACTGGTGAACCTCTTCTTATGAGTTTGCCTGTTTGTGCAATTGAGAGAGTAAATTTACTCATGAATCTGAGGAATATTATTATGTTGTAAGCCAGGTCCCAGAAACAGGCTTTTCCAAGTCCAGTTTAAGCAAACTTGACAAAAAGTTCTGCATCCCTAGATTTTACTTAATTTAAACATAAATTCCACTCATAGAGAGACAACCTTAAACCATATTGGCCATGAAAGTCAGACTAAAAAGTATTTTTTCAGCAGTCACAAAGTGACATCTGCAAGAAGGCTAACCCCAGATTAACCAAATACCCACCAAGGTTCACTTATGGTGAAAACAACATAAAAAGTCAACCACTTAGCTAGAGGCACTAAGGGGGAGATAAATCATTTCAAACATCAACATCTGTCCCCTACAGCTGTCTCAGTCTTTTCAACCCATTGCTGGAAAATATTAAAATGAAGCACAGATACGACTTTACTGGGGAACTATTTAAGGTGTAAAGACAGAGGGAGTATTGGAAGTCTTTGGGGGGGACCAACTGAATATATTGATATCACAACACTGGGAGAGCCAGCCTGAGAAGAAACCAAAGGAGGGTCTCAGACTGCCTTTTGGAATTTCCATGTAATTATCACAGGTAAAATTGTTTTAGCCAAATAAATGCTCTTACTCTGGAAGACATAGAGAAAACTTTACTGCATAATATGTTGTTACAGTTTGAACATACAGTAGAAACAGGCTTAGTACAAGCCATTATAACTCCTATAGCTTTTATATTGATAAGATTATTTTGGATTAAATTTCTTAATGAAGGAATATGTGGTCTAAGACTAAAGAGGTAAGTTTCTCCAATTCTTCTAGCAACAACTATCCAACACGCTCAATTTCCTGTTGTATCTAGACCAAAATAATAATTTAGGTAGTGCACCATGAAAGAAAAACTTATGATGATAAAAATGTGGATTATTTATTCTTATGAAAAACATAATAGTATATTTCCAGAGGGTTGCATATTTGTGAACATTTTCTGGTTTTGATGATGCATTGTAAAGTTTTGAATATGTAAAAATATCCACACATTTCTCATGTTTAATGCATGCTTTGTGTGAACTTGGATTGTATAGAAAGAATTAGGGTACTGTCATGCATGACTCATTCAAAATGTGCAGAAATACTAATCTTTCCATTTGTTAAGCATCTTTATTTATTTGAAATCGTACATGCATTCCAAAGAAAAGAACAACTGCCTTTTGCTTTCATCAGTCTTTTACACATTCAAAAAATATGACTGAACAAGGAGATGGAAGGAATCTCCCTTCAGTCCCAATGCTCAGTATAATTTTCTTTTTTTAAATCCTGCTTTGCCCCATCTCCAATTTCAACTAAAATAAAAGCAATCATCTACTTGAAATCTTTGTCGAAGTGAGTTATTTCCCTGTGAAACCTTGTGCTTATCCCACAGAATGCTTTTCAGGTGCATGTAAGCAAAAACTCAGGTAGATTTCAATTTTTGAAGTTTTGCTAATTTGCTTTTTTTTTTTAATTCTCCAGAATGTTTGGGCCCCAATATTTCTTTTTAATTTCATCACGGTAGGCATGGTGCTCTCACTAATTTGTCAGCTGCATAGATAGAAGAAAGGTATTACTCAGAGAAAGTCTGCAGTGAAGCAAAGCAGAGTGAATACAGAGGGAATACATTTTGTGTGACACAGTAGATCTCTCTGGCTCCTTTAAGCCTTATCTGATATAGTACAATCTAAAAGGAGTCTGCACAGGCCATACATGCACAACCAAAAAGGTGAAAATCTGATAAAATTCCTTTGCCTGAAAAAGGAAGAAGGTTATAGGTACAGCTGGGAGACAACTTGGGGGAACCTAGTAAAAAGCCTGTGTAAACTGCAGAACCTCTATTTGCTCCTCTAAATAGATGGTAGGCGCAGTCCTGAGGAGCACTACTTGCTTCTGAAATTCTTTCTAGCCACTACGCCTTATGACTCCTGCAAAGTCTTACCCTTTTCCAAGGTTGTTTTCTTTGTTTAAAAAAATGGAAAAATGGAAAGAGAAATAAACAAATCATAAGGCCCAGAGGCCTTCTCTGAGAACTCATAATCATGAAATATGTTTTTTCTTTATAGTCTCCAACAAGAGCAATAAAACAAACAAGCAAACCACAGAATTATTATTCTCCATTTACCAAGTCTGGGGCAGGGTCCCTGTGGCTGGTCCAAATAAATCCTTCCCACCTATTTACTCCTTGGATAAAGCAGAGATGGCGCTTAATTTCCCTGCGTGCTGGCGTTTGCTGCACCTGAACTTCTACTGGCATACGCTCCTCAGTCTGCAGCGTGCCCGGCACCTTCCTTCTCGCCATGCAGAGTCCTGTTTGGGAGAAGCAAGTCAGCATTGGTCCTGCTGCCTGTCTCCTGAAGAGCTTAATGTGGTAACATTCTCATATAAACAGTCACCCTCTGCACAAAGGTTCCCTTCCAAATTGTGGCAAAAGTAGAAGCCCCTATAAAGCCAGAAAAGTTTTATGTAATTAGTCAGTGGCTAGAGAAAATGGCATGGCTAGATGTAGTTCTCAGCTGGAAGCTGTTCAAAACCATGTCTCTCTTTTCCCAAAAGCACTCTTTAAACACTGCTAGGCAGGAAAAGGGAAACATTTTTTCTCACACTGAAATTTCTACTTTATAAAAACACATTGGTTGGAAGGAGGCTAGGCTTGAAAGCGATTCACTAGCCTTGTGGCTTGTACTTTCACTCAAGAATGCAGGGAAAGGGGAGAAAAGAGCTGGCCTCCATGTTCTGCTAGAAGACTTCCTCGTGAGTTTTAGGCAAGACCTTTGTAACAGCAAACACACAACTATTTGGAACAGGAGTTTGAAATTAATTCTCTTAACTTTCAAGAAGCTCTGCACTTCCATCACCAAGAAAAGGCCAGAGGGTGAACACAGTGGGATGGTTAGAGCACGCAGGTTGAGTTGAGGTTTTATGGTGGACTCCAGGTATTCATTTATCCAGATAAACACAGGTTTAACTTTATATTTCTAGACTTGTCACAACCAGGACTGTTTGCTTGTATTGCTTTTGAAAAGAAAACATGATTTATATAATCATGTAGTCATATTTCATTCAGATTAATGATCTTTCCAGAAAGGGTCAGGTGCCTATTACATTGTGAGGGGAGTGCTTGTGTACTAGCAGTCAAACCCTTGCTACCATCGCTGAATCTAACCTTTAAAAAAAAAAGCAAGAAAAAAGTAGCAGAAGAATTCTTTACAGAAAGTAAGGTAGCGCTGTGAAGTCCTGAGCAACTAATTAGCAGAACTGATAGAAAGGAGCACACAGTGAAACATAAATGCTAGTACCTTTAAATAAGCATACAAGTACTTCAGCTGCCTCAGTGCTGGGTCAATCAATGTTACGAAAGAGAAGTCTGTGAGAAGACAACAACCCCATGTCACTGCGCATGGGAATGTGTTTGTCCCCCTGTATTATAGCGTAGGACTTTCTTACTAATACTCTGCCTGGGCTTCTGAGATAACCAATTGAATTTTACTGAGTCAGAATATGTCATACAGCCAGATTTTCAGTAATGCTCCCTGAGCGTGAAATCAATGAGGTTGCAATCTGCCAGCATCATTGGTTTTTAAGTCCCTTGGTGCTAAGTATGACTGTGCCAGTCAGGGCAAGTCAAGCTCACTGAGTTTCCTGACAGCTCTACTGGCCTGTAGCACTATTCACTGCACTATTCAAAGTGTGAGCTAGTCTGCAGTTGCACCAACTGCTTTACCTTAAGTCTTTTTTCCTTTGGTCACTCTGAAGGAAAAATTTGTGCTTTCCTTTCCTGGCTGCTTTATCACTGCCTCTTTGGATCTAAGTGCTCAAAAGAGAGAGMTGGTAATTTGCACTGAGTAAGAGTGCCTGTAGCATGTCCCAGGACGTTTTTTTCTGGGGAACAATATTTTCTTTTCCTGGTCATCCTCTTCATTCAAAACAAAATTTGCCTGGGCAATTGTTCACTGTCTACTTGAACCTCATATCTGGAAGGAGGGGAATTGCATCTGTGGAAAATGAAAGTRCATCAGGAGAAAATGTCTCACCTATGGAGGCATTTTCTGCTTTGACACAGCTCCATGATGAATAGCAGCACTAGCTGAAGGTTGATGGAGATCTAGCCTACCTCTTCCCCTTTTCAGGTATTGTTAAATAAGCTGTTTGCACTGTTTTGTKTTGTCCTGTTAGCTACCTTGGTATAAAGTACACAGTAAGATTTTGTTTTGGACAGTGCAGGAGTTATTTGCTAGCTCATGAGCTATCCTGACAGCTGCAGGCTGGCTGTATGGAAACGTGCAGGCTGGTGACTGTACAGTGGTGACTGCTGCCAAGCAAGCTCTTTGAGTACTGCAAGATCCTTTAACTACTTCTGCAACCAGTTTCAGTTTAAACATGAGTGTGAAGAAAAAATAATTATGGACAAAATAGCGTATGGAAGGGAGGCTACAGCTCCATCAAAAGAACTGTCAGTCGGAACTTGACTTGCCTAGAATGATTTTTGCACAGTTTTGCTAACATGGGTGCATAGGTAAGTCTGTTATGTCTAGAAAGCTAATGTGGCCTACAACATGATTAGTACACACAGACTCTAGTTCTTCAGATGACTAAGAGTGCACAAAACTGTTGTTCTTTTCACAGTGGTGGGCAGTCTGAGTCTGGATGCTTCACAGAGCATTAGTAAAATCTCCTGTACGTGTAGCAGTTTGAATTTGATTGCTTTTATAACTATAAAAAAATCCAGGTTTGTATTTATCTATCAGATGTTAAGAATATTTACTTTTTGAAATATTATACATAAGGTATTTTTGTTTACAGATGAAAAATCAAAAAAGATGCAGTGATAGAAAAGGTGCTTAATTCTGCAGTTCAATGGTGGAATTAAGAATAAGAAAGTATTATACTTACAGATAGAGGATTTACAACAAAGTAAATATATGTACAGAAATGTATCTATCTATTGAAAAAACTAAATACAAGATACTAATTTTCAGAAGAGACTCATTCAATTTGCACTGGAAAAAGAGCCTCCTGCACACCATTTCCTGTAATAAAGGAGTTTTGGATGCATTCATAATAGCAAACTTCACTGAAAACTACAAAACATGAATGCCTATACTTGCTCCACAGCATCATTTTCATTCTTGGAGCATAAAAAAGGAAAGACGCATAAAATAATCAGGAAATGAGATTAAAAGATTAGGCCAAAATAAAGAAGAAAAATTAATAAATCCATTCTGAACTATTTGGTATAGATTTCTTGCATCTCAGCTTGCTTTGGTTATATTACTTATGCTTTTGCTTATGCTGTATTTACCTTATTTTCTGTGGTGAAACATTCTTTTGCAAGGACATGGTGTGTGTCTGTTTCAGGTGGTTGGCAGAGCTCTGATCCCTTTCAAGACTATCCTGGATTCATAGTTTATTAGTCCCACAAGGACTACTTTGGTTACCTGATCAGCACTCTTCAAGTAGAGGACACAAAACTCCGTCAGGAATATTTAAATGAACTCCCTAAACATGGTGCAGGACCATTCATAGTGTGAAAAGTTAGTGAATCATGTCATACATGTGCTATTTTGAAAAGGTGTTTTATGGAACATTTCCAGATAACATATGAAGATAATCATAGAGAATTGTAGTTGTTGGTTTTAACAATAACCTAGGTTATTTTTCACATCAATTTTCAAAAATGAGAACATATTTTGAACTTGTGTAGGCTGACAGTATACTTACATACAGAAATATATCCCACATTAGATAGGACAAAGTATTAGATGGTAGAGGCAAATCCCATGACTTGTGTCACACTGCAAGCACAAATGACAACTCCTCAGTTATTTTATTGCAATGCAAATCGAAACATTTCTGAACTATGAACCAGAATAAAAAAATACATATAAAAGTCTAATAACAGAGTTCTTTTTCCCAAAAGGGGAAATATTTATAAGTAAGACTTTGTGAATCTTCTCAGTAAAAAAATTCAAGACTGCATGAGATATCAGAATACTGAAGTTGGCACTGCACACCTAGCTGCTTTTGAATGAACAGTCATGGTATTTGATGTGTTCAGATATGCACCAGGACAAAGTATATTGACTGTTTTTTCATCTTTCAAAAGGATAAGCACCCTGGTTGTTTATCAGTGAGAGTAAATATATAGAGGATTAAAGTGCATACATACTTTTTTTAATAGTAGTGTGCAGTTGCGATGTTTTGTCTTGAACTAGCCATCATAGGATGGGGTACAGTGTATTTAATGAAAAGGGTTGACTTGAATGACAGCTGAATACCACAAAGAAAAGGGCAGCCCTGCATGGGTCATGACTGAAATTGGCTGCTGCTGTGATTTAGTAAGAGCTTTTCAGTTGGGAAGTGGATATTGTAACTCACAAAAGGTAACTTACAGCAACAAATTGAGCTGAATAGAGCTCTGAACTAATTCATGGTTTATTGAGTTCCCCTCTTGTCAGCGATAGCCGACAGTTAACTGAAGTGATTAGTTCAATATTCAGTCACAATAATGTACAGCCAACTTCCCAGCTTACAGAAATCCTGAAAGGTTTTTTTAAAATCCTGGTAAGTAACATAATTAAAAAAGAAAAGAAAAGAAAAGAAAAACCATCCAAAATTTGCAGCGTGGGAGAGGTGAGTTCAGCACAAGCCAGAGGATGACGGAGTTCTTGAAATGTATCATAAAACACACAGCAGCAATTTCAGTGTTTATCCTCATAAAAGGAGTTTTAGATAGTTCTTGTTACTGCYCAGCGTTACTGGGTACACCAAGGAAGCTTCTGTATTGCTGATGTTGTTACCTGCAAACTTATGAAAATAAATAATAATTAATATCCCTTAGCTAGTATGTACACCAACTCTGAAAGCAGAGTGAGCTAGAACTTTCCATTTTCCTGGCGTAGACAGAAGACAACAGTGAGTTAAAATATAAGTAGCTCTTTGTAACATCATGATGGATAAAGAATAAACATGAGTTCATATCAGAGGGTAGCTTTGCAACAACAGAATTTATAAACAGAGGCTTAAAGACCAGAACTCATGCAATAAGAGGCCTCATTGTCATCACAAGTTGCAATGAGGTTCAGCTCTGTTTTCCCCTCACCATTTCCATTACAGGTATGACTGTATCCTGGTCCTGGAGGCAAATAGCTGGCTAATTCTTGCGCTCAGCAGAAGGAAGGTATATTTATGTGTGTTTTTTCAAGGTCTACTTACCATTGCTTATCCAGATTCTGTAATGAAGTATATAAAGTCACACTCTAAAGCACAGAAGAACGCTAAAAGGGCTTAGTAATATCATAAAAACAGCTGCTTCATAAAAAGCTCCAATTGGCAAGAATTTAAACCAGAAGTTCTGACAGAAAATGTATGCTTTCCTTAAAGAATGTGGAGAAGGTTTGAAGCAAAGTTCTGTTGTGGTTTAACCCCAGCCAGCAACTAAGCTGCTCGCTCGCTCCCCCGCGGTGGGATGAGGGAGAGAATCAGAAGAGTGAAAGTGAGAAAACTCGTGAGTTGAGATAAAGACAGTTTAATAGGGAAAGCAAAAGCYGCACAYGCAAGCAAAGCAAAGCAAGGAATTCCTTCACTACTTCCCACCAGCAGGCAGGTGTTCAACCATCTCCAGGAAAGCAGGGCTCTGTCATGTGTAACGGTTACTTGGRAAGACAAACGCCATCACTCTGAACGTCCCCCCCTTCCTTCTTCTTCCCCCAGCTTTACATGCTGAGCATGACATCATATGGTATGGAATATCCCTTTGGGCAGTTGGGGTCAGCTGTCCCAGCCGTGTCCCCTCCCAGCTTCTTGTGCACCCCCAGCCTACTCGCTGGTGGGGGGGTGGTGTGAGAAGCAGAAAAGGTCTTGACTCTGTGTAAGCACTGCTCAGCAGTAACAAAAACATCCCTGTGTTATCAGCACTGTTTTCAACAGAAATCCAAAACATAGCCTCATACTAGCTCCTATGAAGAAAATTAACTCTATCCCAGCCAAAACTAGCACAGTTGCCTTTTAATCCTGCTTTTCAAAAACTTTTATGTGATGTTATTGCACCATCCTGAAGGAAATGAGTCCCTGCTTTTGGACAGAGGCATGACATGCCTTTTCAAAGGCATAGACAGCATCTACTGTTATTAAGAAGGCTACCTTGTAACCATTTAACTGTAACATTAAAGGGTCTTAAAGGGGGGTACTCCATGAAAAAGACCTCAAGGCAAAGCAAGTGGGCAGTCAGGAGACTGAAAAAAACGTGTTTTCAACTTGCGGGTTAAAAAAAAAAATTCGGGCGTAACATTACCAGGATGATTGGAGTTACATCAGGAGGTTAGAGAAATGTATTGAAGAACAAATGTCAAAAGGCATCGAACTTTCAAGTACGTAGGTATTTAAGTCATAGAAAACCAAAAGCATATTACCTCATTTTTGCCCTACTTATTTTAAAATATATAATAAGGAAGGAAAGGGTGGATGACCCTCAAATGTAGTTGCTGGTTTATCTGTGATCTCTGGCAYTGTTCGTAAGTGCTGGGGATCAAATTCCTCCTTGCTGTAGCACCCCTGATTTTAGTGGCGTTTGACCAGTGAGAAGTTTGGTCTTTGTGTACAGCAGATTGCACATTGCATCCGCACATATAAAAGCATCTTTTTCATAATGGCAGCAGTTTATCACTGGTGTTCTGCAACAGATTATCATCCTGTTTCTCCTGGTAACAATAACAGGAGAGCCATGAAAATAGAGATAGATAGATAGATAGATAGATAGATAGATAGATAGATAGCTGTTCCTGTAAAATTGTAAATGTTCATATAAATCTAATTGGCTGTATTCACATCCACTTGCAATCATAGGATACAAAATCAATATTGGGAGACTCAACTTATTTTAAAATATCAGATTACTAATACTCACAAAGGGAACTGCTCATGGTTGGTCCACTAAATTAAACAACATCCAGCAAATCAGTTGAAATAATGAATAAATTCAGAGAAATCATGACTAGCTCACTGATGTTCTGCAAACAGTAAAACATATTACGTTTGTTGAATAAGTTATTAATTCAGAGTTATTTATTAAATTCTACAAAGTAACATGTCTGCCACAATCAAGCTGAACTCTCAGGCACATGATTAACTTGAAGAATATGACTGGCCTGACTAAACCCAAGAGATTACACTTACTTTTAAAAATGAGAATCTTCTTAGGTATTTTGTATTGGAAACAGGAGACTTCTAAATGCACCCAGTGGAAATTTTGCCCTTCATTTCCATAGGAGCAGTAATAAGATCCTAAAGGAGGGTTGTTCTTTTTTCTTTGTTTCACTCGGTGTAATTCTTTCTTTTTTTCTTAATTACACATAATTAACATTCACTGCCATATCTCTTCAACTGTTTATCTGCCTGTGCATCTCTGAAGATATCTGAATCATCACATGTCACATCCCACAGGTAGGGAAAACAGGTCTTCACTAGGACTTCAAGGTTTGCCTTGAAGTTGCCATGAGTTGCCTTGTCATGGTTGCAAGGCAGAAGATGTACAATTGAGATATTACTGGTGGCTGTCCAAAGAACTGTGTAAAACTTACCTCTGAGCTGTGGATGTGAACTAGCAGGGAATTTAAAAAAGGTAACTCAAGGCTGATTTAACAGACATCCTAGCCCCCAAAATTATACAGAATTATTTTTCAGAATCATGCGGGAGACATTCTCYAGAACTGTATGAGATGCATCTACACTGTCAGTGTTGTTCGGATCAGGAGTGGATTTTAAGTGAATCCTTCTAATTGCACCTTTTATGGTGCTTTGGTTCACACTGAAGACTGTCTAGAAGCACAAACAGTATTACTTTCAGATGAAACTCAACAAGAAGAAATGCTTCAAAATGGAACCTGACTGTGATTTAGCCACTGACAGGTGTCCAGTTCACAGGACCACATTAGACCTAGTCCGCAGGAGTCTCCCACGCATAGAGTTCATATCGGCATCTGATAGACCCACTCCTAGGCCCACTATTTCTTAGTTTAGATATAGCTCAGTGTGTCTAAATTGCTTCAGTGCTATCAGTGGATTTATTCCAGCTCATAATATATGGTATTCTGAACTATTGTGTTTCTATAGTCTAAGCTGCTGGCAGAGGGGTCTTTCTAATTAAAGATAAATGTACAAAAAACATTCTAAAACTTTACAGAAATATTTCAGTCATAAAAATCAACTTTCTACCATTTCCAAAGTCACATAATGGGCAAAGATTTGTTGAATTTTTTGTAGTGTTGTTTAATTGCAGTCCCCTATTAAGTTAGTGTTTGTAACTTTTTAAAAACTCAGAAGCTTCTTAACAAGATTCTCTTATTTTTGATAGTCATGATACCAGCTCTATAAAAGAAAGAGGAATGTGTAATCATTTCAACATTATCTGTTAGGTACGAAGAATGGGTTTAATCATTTCATTAATCAGCCATCTTTATAGATCAAACTATATTCAGTCTTCCCTGAAGATTTTATTCTGTGATCACTGTATGAAAAACTAAAATGGTGAACAGGAAATTGAAACTGTTATTATACAGGAAATAACAGCACTCTGTCAAAATCTACAGAAGAAACATATGTTCAAAGTTACTGTCAACATCTAACATATCAGATCAGATAGAGAGAAAGACCAAAATTACAAGAATTATTATAATATCAATTCAGGGCAAAGTTCTGTGTGAAAATAAATCCTTTCCAGCTTCACGAAAAGGAGCTGAACACAGAGTATCTGATGGAGCAAAGATCCTGTCATAATTTCATATACTACTAGATCATATGGCAGAAATTTCACTTCCCTCTCCCGTCCCTCCAGACTTCATAGAATCACAACTGTAATATCTAATATGTGTAATGAACTCCGTGCCTTCATTATCTATGCCTAGCTTGCAAGAACTGCTATGGTGTTCATTACCAGCCAGGAATTAGGTGTTTAAGTGTTATTGTCTTTAGTACAGTCCTGCCACAATGTATTTGGATTTATTTGTAAATTTAAATATTGTTTGATTAAAGCTGTTAGAAAGTGTCAGGATAGAACAGAAAGTCAGGTAAAATACACCAAGTTGTGGGAATTGCTGACAAGGTTTGTGAACTTTTGTAAATGAACTGAGACAAATGTACTCTGTGATAATCATTACTGCCTCAGTACTTAACTGCTATGTTATCCGTATTTGTTTAAGTTATCTTCTGTTCATATAGTAACTCATCACACCCAAAAATGTTTTGCATTCTGAGGGCAACCTTTGTATGGCAACAGGTGGAATGAGAATGCCGCATGCAGCATTTAACCACCAACCGTAACATATATTTTCCATACTCATTTCACCTCAAGCTCAAAGGGAAATTAGGAACAACAAAACACCTGGGATTTACCAGCCACAGAGCTTCCAGGCAGTTTATAGCCTCTCCTTTCTTAGCCCTTACTAATTAGAGCTGCTAGAACTAAGTTTTTTAGCCAGAGTAGTCTGCAAGATGCTCAGTACAGCACAGGCAGAACAGCAATGCATGTTTCTGCTGGTGAATAGTATTCAGACATGACTCAGTTTGGTAGAGTCCTGAGCTATGTCCTCAGTATGGCCTCAAACGTGCTTATCAGAGAAGGGCGTGTCCAGAGAAGAGCGATGAGGCTGGTGAAGGGTCTGGAGAACAGGTCTTATGAGGAGTGGCTGAGGGAGCTGCGGTTGTTTAGCCTGGAGAAGAGGAGGCTGAGGGGAGACCTTATCACTCTCTACAACTACCTGAAAGGAGGCTGTAGAGAGGCGGGGGTTGGTCTCTTCTCCCAAGTAACAAATGATAGGACGAGAGGAAATGGCCTCAAGTTGCACCAGGGGAGGTTTAGATTGGATATTAGGAAAAATTTCTTCACCAAAAGGGTAGTCAAGCATGGGAACAGGCTGCCCAGGGAAGTGGTGGAGTCACCATCCCTGGAGGCGTTCAAAAAACGTGTGGATGTGGCACTTCGGGACATGGTTTAGTGGGCATGGGTACTGGGTTGATGGTTGGACTCAATGATCTTAGAGGTCTTTTCCAGCCTTAATGATTCTATGATTCTATGATCATAAGAAATCTTCTGATCGGCAATATTTGAGTAGGTTCTTGTTAAGCGCTTCTTCTGAGACCAGGTGCTCTTCTCTCCCCCAAGGTCTGTGAAACAGCAGACCATAAACTTCTCAGGTTCTCAGGTTGTCTCATACAGTTGAACTATGCAAAGTGAAAACAGTAAGCAGTACCCAAAACAAACAAGATATTGTGCAAAATTTCAAAGCTAGTCAGAAAACCCTCTGTGCTAACAGGAGAGGGCTTCTAATAGCTTCAGACTCCTCTGCTAAGGACCCATCACCAACAGTCTTGAACAACAACTGATAAAACCATGTCCAATGGATCATCACCCTTAACTCTTTACCTTTCCAATGCTTCTTGTTACTTATAAGTATAAGCCAACTTTTCTCTCTCATCTTTTTAAATCAGATTTTCTACTATAGTGAACACAACTGTGTTCTCTGTGTCATATTAAAAACAAATTCCTCCTTCTTTCTTTTTTCTTCAGTCTATAGGCCTGAAGTTGGCTCCAACAGCCTTGTCTAGACAGCCAGGTGTCTAGGTGCCATGTTAACAGCTGATTCCTAATGTTTGATACATTCTAAAAATTGAGAGTAGGCCTAGAACATTGCTTTCTTCCATGAATTGTGGCCTAGTCTGTGTTTTAGCATATTACAGTTATACTATTAACAAACTGAAAAGCTGAGTACCTCTTGCTTCCCACTGTGTAAGGCAGGTAGTTTTGAAAAGTAGTGCTGGGTTTTAAACTGTATGAATGTTAGAATTAATATGCAAAAAGCATATTCAAATGTGATTGTTATAGACACAGGCAGACCAGATTTTTTAAATTGTCAGGAAATTTTATCAGAGAGCTGTTGCAAAATCTACTTTTCCTACTCACCTTCATGGAAGGTGAAGTGCTGGACAAATATTGAAAAAAAAAGAAGGAAAAAAGATAAAACATGCTGTGACTTCTGTGAGACTCTCTTAGCCATCCCCTCTTCTAAATCTGGAGGATCTCCAAAGACCTCAGATCACAAAGTAATTATGAACTGTTCGGGTCAATTCCACTTGATGGTTTGATGGCCCGCTTGGACTCCATCTTGAGGCTGTGCCTGTATCTTTTCCTGATGCCAGATTAAGACTGTTCCACTCTTGTCTGTCATTGTCTTCACTACTTACTTCCGGTAAAAATAATGGAAAATATATATTCCTCAGTTCCATTTCTACTATTACCAGTCTCTATCCGCAGAATGAATATAGCCTTACAGTCTAGTGGGTGTTACAGAGGCATGGAAAGGAAATGGGAAAAATAATGTCGAGTAAGTAGAAGGCCTTCCACACAAAAGAAGAAATATTTAGGTTCACAGCCCTATATGGTTGGATTTACAGCCAGAGTGTGGACCCAATGTTATTTAACAAACCATGTTATTCCACCATTCACAATGATTTTATTAAAATTTGCACAAATATTCACTAGGTTTGCAGCAATAATGTTGCTGCAAGTAATTGACTTGCACATGTTGATAAAACACTTGGTGAGTCAAATTTTGCTGTGCTGGACAACGCTACAGTGACTTGCAATAACTTACATTGAGGAAAGGAAAATGTGGCATTGATTTCACCTTGAACACAACATCCGCAGGAGAGATGTGTGCTGTTACACACTGGACCGTAGAAAATTACAGTATTATCAATACCATGTTTCTTTTGGTTCACTTCTGGAATACCTCTCTAATTCTGACATGTGCTATACTATGTCACCTCTATGTGTGGTAGACTTACCCCTTTCATCTGGCTTTCAAGGTAGAGGACCTGAACTTAATTTCTTTTTTTTTTTCAGTCTGGTAAAGGCATTCTCCAGTTGAGCCATAATACAAAGCAGTGGTTTGCATACCACTTAAATAAGCTGTCATAAAAAGAAAACTGGAATTCACAAAATCTGCTGGAGTTGATGTTCATTCTTTCATGACTGCAGTCTGTGCAAAAATGAAATTCACTATCTTTAGATTGATTGTTGTGGTATACACCAAGCTCCAGTTCTTCAGAGTCTGACCACCTTGAGTGATATATGTTAATGACTTGCTTTAGCAATACACCTAATATAAATCTTGCTGTCTTTGATGAAAGAAATAAAAGTTTTATTTGTTAATGAAATATGAGGTAGTCTTTCTGGTGCTCTATTTAAACATCACCTAGAAGTAGATCATGTTTTTAGAAGTCAGGAGTAGCCCCAGGCCGTCCATAATTCTAATTGATGTAAATGAAGAAAAAAATGAAAGCTTGTGTGTGCTGACCCTGTTATACAGGGTGGTTTCACCTCAATTAATCAAAGAACCTTTAGAGATGTTGCAAGCATCTGGCCTGAATAGAGAATTCTTCAGACTGATACTAAACTGGCTGCACTCAGTTGAGATACTGTGCCCAGATTTCTAGCGAAACTGCTTAGTTACCAAATGCTGACGTGTTTAAAGGAACTACCATCTTAAAAACAAAACTAAAGTCCTCTCCCCAGAAAACACTGTCCTTGGTGTTGGATAAATATGAGATGGACGGATAAATCTAAGAACAAACAGCTTCCCTTGGAAAGTTTGTGTTCTTGATATGAAGCTGAAAGCACAGAGAAAATTCTCATTTTGTATTTGAAATGCCAAATACCAAGTCTGACAAAATTAATAGTATACAGAACAAAACCTAGGAATAATGCTTGCTTTTCAGTCACTATCTTCATAAAACTGACATTTGTAAAAGCTAATGCAGTTCAGAATTATCATTTATTTTTGCTCTGTAGTAGCTTATTCTAGCATTTTTCTGGAAAACAGATACTCTGGTAGTATGTTACCTTTGTCACATCTGATATGTATACTTTCCATAAAATGACCTTCATGCCATGCAGCCAATAATGTTTGCAAGTAAAACCTGAAGACAAATGAAGGTCTGTAATAATACTCTGGAAGGTTATGTTTATTGATTACAAGACTGAATATTTTTACAGTGATATTCCTTTCTCATAAAAATGAAGCATGCAGACTTTTTTATTTTTACAACTAGAAGTATTTACAATTGTTTTACAGATGTGGTTATTTAATTTTTCAGTGAGTTCATAGTGTGTTCAGTATCAAAGCAGTAATTCTAAATACCGATTATGTACAGAATGAATTAAAAAAAAAAACTGAGGAGAAAGTCCACCCATATGCTGCTCATATAAATTTAAAAGCTGCCTAGCTTCTTGAATTGTAAACACAGGATAATGAAATTTCTGTAAGTTTAATGTCTTTCAAATGTGTAAACATAGACTTGTTTTTGCAAATTGTGAAAGGTGCTTTTAGACAAAAAAGGAAGAGGCAGGACAGGAAAAGTATGAGGGTGTGGTGAAGATTAATAATAAGAAAAAGAAAAGAATGGCAGAAYAATGTGCTGATTAAAAGGCAAAGGACCAGATGAGTTATTTAGTACTCCTTGCAAGTGTTTTTGCTTCTCAGGCACAGTTGCTTCTTAATATCACAAAACTTGTACAAAAAGTGTCTTATATTCTCTGAGCCTTCCTTTGGTTGAAAAAGTGTGTCCTAAAGAAAAAAACTGTTTTCATACTTATTTACTGGAACATTTGTCAGGTTTTTTGTGTGTCTTCCTTTTTGAAGAAATTCCTGCAAATAAAAGTCTGAAACAACCTGAAGACTGTTTGAGGTGAAAAAGCCAGATAAGCAGAAAGTAGCACTTCCGTGTGCTTTCCCAGGCCTGTCAAAAGGGTGCCTGCATTAGCCTGAAGGTAACATTACAAATCCTCATACATCAACAAATATCAAAATATGAAGAGAACCATCCTTTTCTATTGAAACTAAAATAAAATGCAAAGCTGAGTAGGGAACCCAAGCAAGCTTTGCAGGAAAGCCCTGCTGGGCTGAACACCCCTCTGCATATCTCTTTCTGACAGTTGCTTGTGACATTCTGGAAGAGAAATTAGAAGACAGAACCTAATTGACCTTATCATTACCGTTCTCTCCCTGAATGGAGATGGGCTTCCTAAAGCTATAAGGCATTTTTTGAATAAGAGAAAGAAGTGAATTTAAGTAGCAAGAGAAGGGCCTTCTCTTTATCAAAAAGAAGCCATGAGCCCGGGACAAGGAAGAATTACACATTTTGCCATGAAAAACAAAGCTTATGAATATAACCCTCGGGTCACTTACCTGAGATATTATTACAATTCGTTTCACTATGGTCGACTTTACCACAGTGAGGTGAAGAAAAAAAAGTCATCACTTGCACAATACTGAGACTTTTAAACTGTATTATAGGCTAAACATACAAAGGAACAAACTAAAAATGATCATTAATGGCCTTCTTGCTTCCACCTTTTAAATCAAATGCAAAAAAAGAAGTATTTTTCTAATACAGTTTTTTTAAAATTGTTGCTCCCAGGGGCTTTTCATTTTGTAGAAGCTGTGGCATGAATGGATATCTGTGTGGGAAGTGCAGGTTATAAATACAGCCCATGTGCAACAACGATGCCACAACAGAACAGTCAGCTGGGTTTCTGATTTCTCCACTGACCTTTGAGTTCAATCGCCATATTAATACATGACATTAATATTGACAAAGGTCTCAGGGGGCATTTTTGACCCTAAGTGAAAGCAAGAACCATTCCCTGAGGGGAAGAGAGAATGGCAACTTGAGAAGGTGCCGTGCCCAGAGGTGTTGGAAGTGGAGTGACATGATGGGTCAGGAGGTGCCTGCAGGGAGTCCAGGTCCTGACTTCTCCCTCTGCCCAAGGTGAAGGATAAGGAGTGGGGCAGCTTGTGCCCGCCCCATACAGCTACTTGTCCACACAACTCTCTTTTGCCTAGTGTGGACATCTTATGACACTTCTTGTTTAGACTGAGCAAGTCACAGTAGTTAATAATTTATAACAGTAGTAGATGACATAGTAAAAGACTCCTTGGGCTTATAGTACCAGATTTCCCTCACCAGCAGTTTTCTCCTATGCAAAGAAATCTGATGTCTGCTGTGAGGGCCAAAATTGACCCTCTCATACTTTCTGGGTGTAGTGGTTTAACCCAACAGGCAGCCAGATGCCACASAGCCGCTCGCTCACTCCCCCCCACCAGTGGGACGGGGAGAGAATCGAAAAAAGAATTCACGGATTGAGATAAGGACAGTTTAATAGAACAGAAAAGGAAGGAAGAATAATAATAGCAATGATAATAATATAATAATGATACAATATACAAAACGAGTGATGCACAATGCAATTGCTCACCACCCACCAAGAAAAAAGCGATAGCCACTTCCTGGATCCCCCCGCCTCATTCATATACTGGGCATGACATCACACGGTATGGAATACCCCGTTGGCCAGCTGGGCTAGCGGTCCCGGCTATGCTCCCTCCCAGCCTCTTGTGTGCCTGACAGAGCCTGGGAAGCTGAAAAGACCTTAAGTAGCAGATTACCTAGGAACAACTCAAAACATCAGTGTGTTATCAACATTCTTCTTATACTAAATCCAAAACATAGCACTAGGAAGAAATTTAACTCTATCCCAGCCGAAACCAGGACACTGAGTAACATGTACCAGTTGTTATTGGGTACTCCACCTTACACTAAGTACATTGGTTGCTGCACATTTCTGTGTTTTGACAGATAATCCACACAAATAAGAGGCATCTGGCTCCTCTCTTCAAAGGGTTAAGCTTAATTCCTAGCCACATGCACTGTCACAGTGGCACATTATAATTAAGAGCGTTATGCTATTCAAAGAAAAAAGAAACAAAACTTAAAATTTTCAAACAGGAAGAAAGCTTTAACCTAAGCCTCTGAAGTACTCCAGATCATTTCTGTCTTACAAGATGAATCACAGTTTAAACAAGACCATAATTTACTACTCCAAAGTCTTCCTTAAACAGAACTATGATTTGCATCATACTACATGAAACTTCCACTTTTTGCTTTTTAATATAATGAMGCTGTCACACGAGACATGTTCGTTCTGGACAGAAGCATGCTTCTGCTTGATTTCAGCAATTTATTCTGATCCAGTCTAGTATATTTGCTGCATTATTTTTTTCCAATGAAGATTGCACAAATCTTCTTGTGCCTAGTGCTACTGCATATTTATTATCGGGTTGACTGTATGGTTCTTTCTGCCTAGGTGGGAAATACCAAGAAGAGGACGCATAACACTGAGGGAAACTAATCTGGAAGAAGAAAGTAGACAAAATATAAACAAAATGCATTTACATTTATAAAAAATATGCTGATATTTTGMATTAACTGAATATCTGCTAACTAGAACTTATAATACATCATTCTATATAAATAAAATGAAGATGTTATTTTGCAAGGCATCTGTTTTTTCCAAAGAACTGAGCTTTCTTGTCTTTTAAATAAGTCTGAACTTAAAGATCTATCATATTCCTTTCCACACCCCCAATGACCACTTTAAAGTGTTACTTTGTTTTTGTAGCATAAATTTATGAGTAGAMAAGAAACCAATGCAAATGAGTAACAATAATAAGAGAGTCTGTTTAATTTGTGCCTATATCAATGATCACCATGCAGTGTTACTGAAGACCCATAGACTTCTGTGTTGCCATGAGAATATTTCAGGATTCCTGTTTTCCCACCCTCTGCTCACAAATTTTTCCAAAGGTGAATATACTAAATTCACAGCCTAATTTACGTGTGTTTTCTATTATCCTTGTTTTCCTGTTATCTGAGTCAAAACACACCTCTCTCCTACCCTTACTGCACTTCCCTGGAGAAGTAGACTGAGAGATAGACAGGACTTTGATAGATGATATAGGGGTTAAACTGGCTGGACAGCAAGTGTGCAGGACCTGTTGTGGTTATACTTAACTAGATTTGTTGACATTTTTGTACAAAGACTACTTGATCCTTCCATCACAGCATCTGTAATGCCTCTGTACACAAAAACTTTGGGGTAAATTAATGGCCAGGTTAGACTGATTTGCTTTTTCTTGGGTAATAAACACAACACTCTATATTGCAGGAAGTTTCCAGTCTATTTCATTGTAAGAGCAATACAATTGTGAATTAAATATTTGCACTGTGGTAGCCAAAGATTTTTCAGACCAGGTATGCGAACTGACTTTTTTTCCCAAGACTACTTAAATATCAGGAGGTGCTAAAACTTACTTGGTGTTGACCCTACCCAGGCAAKTTCATTACAGAATAGGAATAGAAACAGTAGGAATTAAAGGCCCTGCTCTTATACATCCTGAGCAGCCTAACTACTAAATAAAAGCATAGGAATGAACAATGCTAACTGAATTTTTCATTATAACAAAAACCTATCATGGTACTACCATGTGTAATGATATTATAAAATCAAATATTATGATAGGCTGATAGGTGGATAGCAGGGAGCAGGAAGGTCAGAGTATTATGTAACTTCTGGTTTTAGTACATTCTTGCTGATTGCAAGAGGTTTGGCGAAGTCCAAAGCGAGCTTTTAAGTAGAAGCCCAGCTGGCAAGAAGAGATGAAGGGCAACAAGAGCCTGTGAAGACATGGGTATAGACTGATGCCAGAGTCATTTAGATACACTGCTGCCTTACCAAGTATGCTGCCCATCACTATTACAGAGCCATGTTCCTCTTCCCTTACTGTCTTTCCAGCTCATGAATCTTTCATTCCTTTGTGCACGGTGAGCTGAGCTTTAACAGGAGCATTGAAGGGGTGAGAGGAGGACAAGCTATTTTATACAAAATGCTCATCAAATCATTGTGGCTGTTTAATTAAAATGTTCATGACATTTATGATTAACCCAACTGGTGTAGGTTAGATGTCCTCTCAACCTGACCCCAGGATTAAGACTCTCAGAGGGCTGAAGGACTTCACTGACCAGCCTGCCCCTTCTCCTTCCATACATTTATTAAAGGACAATGGCAAACAAAAGCTCATCCAAAGTTTGCCACATAATCAGGTTCTCTGCTAATGACAGAGAGGCTACATTGTTATCATAGTTGGGGTATATAACTGCGAATAAAGTTTTCCTGATTTACAGTTCCTAATGCATACCTTTCCTATTTTATAACACACTTAATTTTTGTCCAAATAACTGGCACAGTGTTTACATTCAGAAATAAAAGTGATGTGATCCACACAGAATAAGATAGCTGTAGTGGATCATATCAGGGCCCTGTTAAGTTTCATATCCTTTCTCCAGGACTTTCCAGAAGCTCGAAAGGTAGCAAAAGTTCACCAGAATAGGCCCCCCACTGCTCATTCTTAGGAAATATTTCTTCCTCACTCCCACTGATTAGTAGATATACTGAAATATTAGTCTTTAACTTCATCATGATTTTGCTGTGAGGATGTTTATCATTTCGCATTTTTTCATCAGCAATTGAAATGACTTTTTTTTTACTAGGCCATTTCTCAATGCCATTTTTTTTCTTTACACAGATCACTGGAGCAGCTCATTAACTCTGAAAGTGAGTTTTGCACCTCTGGTATAAGACATTTCCTCTCACTTTGGCCCTTAACACCTCTGAAGCATGGCTGTACAGCAAAGACACTACCAACTAATATTTACTTTTCAGTTAAAGTTAGGATGATTTTTCCACAAGCTGTTGCTAGGTTCATATATTTCATCTATCAGTCTGTTGATGGGAATGACAACACTATCAAAACACTATGCATTTAGCAAAGAAATGAAAGCTTTCTGTATCTGTATTAAATTTTATCCTTCAACTCCCTTTAACATCTCCTGAAATTCCATTAAAAATCACAAGTGCGAAAGCAAACAGTTTAATTAAATAGCTATCAGCTGAACACTAATTTTCAAGAAATTATTGGTTTATTCTTCGCACAGCAATTGCCTAATCCCCTACTGACTCTTTTATATGAACTAGCAATTGACGCTGCTATTGCTGTTCAGAGGCTTGCTAATGTTTTCTTTTGATTATGCATTTTAGGATTTGTTTTCTGGTTGCATGGCTAGTGTACGCTTCCCACATTTTTGGTGCCAAAAAAAAAATAATAATTACTTCTATTAAAGACCTCTGTGTTATTTTATAGAACTTTACAAATCTATCTCAGTAGAATTTAACGCAAATAAATCTAGTTTCATAGGATGAGGAATCAGGTTCATAAGAATCAGCTGCTGCAGAACAGGGAACAAAAAAATACACTAGGTAGAAATTATAAATTCTGATGAAAATAATATGCTCCAAATTCAAATTCAGAATGTCAGAATAGCAGAGAGTAGAGTGAGGAGAGAGGTGAGAGTGAAGTAAAGAGGCAAGGAAGGAGGATGGGGAGGAAGGTTTGTCGCTGGCTTGAGTTAAAAAGGAGTGTAGGGTTACTCCAGGGTGCCTTTGCTAATAATGACAAGATCGTTTGCTTCTCACATCTGTAGGAAAAAATGAGAGGAGAAGATGGAAAAGAGGTCCTGGGATGTACCAGCTGTTGATGTTGGTCCTCCCTGCTGAGCCCAGAGCCTTGTGCCCCTACCGGAAGGCATCGCAATCTGTTGACATCTCCAGCTCTCTGCTACTTTGGGACACTCAGCTGAATCTAAGACGATGATCATCTGGCTGAGTGAACAAAAATCAGTGCCTACAGTGAAAAGCAGGACTAACACACAAAGCAGATGGCTGGAGGCCTGCTCATTCCTGTTTCTGAAGCTGTTTACACTCTTAAGTGACTAATTTTGACATGTTATACTACTAATGAAGTTTTTTGCTGTGACCCAGTAAACTGCATATAGTGCAGTCTGGGACCACTCTGATTTGACTTCTGCAGCCCAGTGCTAATTCTGATCTACAGACAGTCAATTAAAATTGCCTGTGCCTGACTGATCATTGTCAGTGAGCAATCAAAGCTGAATTTCAAAATGACAGCTTTCTCCCATATATACTACCCAAAACCTTCAGGTTTGCATTTTCTTAGCTAAAATACCTTGAAAATCTATAACATCAGTCTTTAATATTTGTCCTTGTGGGACTGAAATTAGAGCCATGGCACAGAAGAAGATGCACAGGCCTCCAAGACC
This sequence comes from Oceanodroma leucorhoa, assembly GCA_030449065.1. Classification (NCBI taxonomy): domain Eukaryota; kingdom Metazoa; phylum Chordata; class Aves; order Procellariiformes; genus Oceanodroma; species Oceanodroma leucorhoa. The sequence goes on along the minus strand of JASVER010000049.1, from coordinate 1,597,805 downwards.
TTCACTGACATAACCGTCCAGAAATCTGAAGTCTTATCCAGCCTTTCCTATATYAAAGCATGCAGACCTGGAAACTGTAAGAGGACATTCTCTGATGGAAATGCTAGTATTTCAAAAGCGCTGTTTAAAAAATTTTGGTTAGGTTACTGTCTAACTCTTGCTCCCAGACCTAGAGGCTGCTGGGATTACATCGACTAAGGTACAAAATCTAGAACTGAAACATAGAGTCAAGACTTTAAATATTCCAAGACAGCTTAGAGTTTGGTTGAATATCATGGTGAGGTTTGAATGAAAACTCATTTAATCCCAATCCGTAGTTTTTAGTTTTTTTCTCAGAAGGCTATGAAGGATATTAACCATGAGAATCTCAGATATCCTACAGTTACCCAACTTGGAAAAAAAACCCCACCTGGTCTAGTCTGTAAATATCTCTTTTGCCTGTGTCTTAAACTCGTTCACAGTTTCACAATGATGGTTCCATGGGCATTGAGGATCAGTAAATGATTATCCAGCTAAGCAGTTGAAACTAAAAATAAAACATATAAACAAACAGTTTAAGGTTATTCTGGGGCTGTTAAGGGCAAGAAATCTAATAATAGTAATGGTTGAATGACATTCTTTGTTCAGTCAAAAACTAAAGAGCCTGCCTAGTCTGGAAGCATTTTGCAAAGGACTTGAATTAATATGAACAAAGAGGAAACAGCAGTTATTTTCCAGAGTCTGGATGTGGATTTAGCTTTTACACCACCAGCTGCAATGGCAAATTCCTTGACATTCCTCAGCTTCGTGGCTACTGAGGCTTTGTCATTTTAATCAGGGCCACACCAGTTTAGCCATGCCCCAGTGGCTAAGGCAGTCATTCAGGGTAGAGTTTTCGGGTTCTTATTTGCCCTGTGCTATTCACTATATCATTTCAGATTTGGATTATCTAAATGGTCTATTATTATAACCCCTCCACTTCATGGGAGCAGGGTCTATATTGGGTTCTATATTTGTCCTATCTTTAGGAAAAATTCCTAGTTTATGGAAGTGATCTCATGAATGGTGACCTGTGAACAGTCTCAATAACAGCACAAAATGTTGGGCTGCTAAAATAGCACAAACACAGCAACTGACCATTCACATGTTTTTTGCATGGAGAATACTACTGACTTTTGCCCTAATGAATCCAATTAATGTCTCTTCTTAGCCCAACATAATGTTGCCCAACAGCCCAGAAAAGAGGTCCCAGTAGTCTGGTAACTGTCCATCTCACATTCGTTGTGCACTCAAAACCTCTATGACATCCACCAGTTGTGTCAGGCATCGTGAACATCTCCCACAAGGCACTTTTCCTATGTAACATTTCTGCATTTCTTACTGTTGACAAAAATCTTTTGTGCTGATATTTAACATATAGATGCTATTTAACATGCTAATTACAGATGAATTAGCCTTTTAGTGATGTTTTATCTAACTGTCCTATTGGAACAAGGTCTAGCTGGAATCACTATGAAGAATCAGATATTTTTGATGCAAGGGAACTAAGTCAGTACACATAAAATAAAATGGATGACTCCCCCAAAAGTCTTAATGCAATCATCAATAAAATTTATAATGCTTACAGAGACATTTGTCTTGTGTTATGAAATGTACTGAAGACAGAAAACAAAGTGTTAATCTGACCATGTTTGCATGAAACTTTTAATTTCATTTGGTTTGCTTTAATCCTTTCATTTTTTTTCCTTTTTTCTCAGTCAGCTAAAAAAAAATACTTTTGTTGTGTAGTGCTCACAAGTATATAATTATCCAAACATTACTTTGTATGGGGATTTTAGGATCTCCTCACTTAAACCAATGCATATTTTGATTCTTCACATCCTTCCTTTGATCACAGGAAGACAACTCTGCAGAAACTCTGTTTTCTCATTTTAGATGCCCAAAGAACAGAGCAAGAGAAAAAAAAGGAAAAAAAAACAAACAAACAAACAAAAAAAACCCAAAAAACCCCCAAAAACAAACAAACAAACAAACAAAAAACCCAACAAAAACAAACAAACAAACAAACAAACCCTCCCAGATACCACTTTTAATTTCTTATTTCTGGGGCTCAGAGGAAGGCAGCGGCTGCCTTCTATTCTGCCACCACTCAGACATTTGTTAGTTTCTGACTTCCGCGCAATGTTTTTTCACGGTACCTCTTGATCCATGTACTTGATCCATCTTCCCTCCACTGTTTTAATCTGCCTTGTCCTGGGAATCCCCATCCATCTGCAGAACTTGACTGTAACACTTGAAAAACTTTACTTACCCATAAGCTGGAGGTAGTCTTGAATTTCCATTGTCTCATGTAAGGAGTTCCACTACTCTAGTAAGAAACTTTTTCATGTGAGGACATTTTGCAGTGACTTTGCAATCATTCATCACAGCTGTAAAAGGCTCCAACAGACCACAGGGGAGCMGGGCTTTTTGCATCAGAAATTCAAAATACCAGATCTTCTCCTGTCACTATTCTTATACTTACAGAGCACAAGCAGTGGAGTAAAGAAGGGGTTAAAATTAACAGTGACTGATACCATCTGAGGACGATGTTGGTGCCACATCTCTTTGCAAAGCAGCAGCAATATAAATGTGTCAATGTTCTCCTAAAGAAGGAACTGAAATTTCTCTTGCATTTTCCAGAAACAGTGCCTAATGCTGGAAGAGGTTTTAGTCCAAGTTAGCTAAATGGGATAAAATTCCCAGACCTGATAAGATAGTTAGTAACTTTCTGATGAGCTGCCAGACATATATGAAGAATAAAGTTCCCATCCCCCCCACACACATAGGTTTATCACAACCTATTAATTCATATGAAAACTTCAAAGTGCCTCATCTTCTGTAGGACTTTACCTCCAATTATCCAGCTCAAGTTAATAACTCAACCTTATTTTATTTTTCACTGTGAAGAGAGGGCAAAGATAAAAAAAAGGAACTCCTAGAGTATATGAACTGAGAACAGTGGCAGGAGTGAGGTTTGCTGGGCTCCTGCAATCCTTTATGAGCTTAACAGCTTTTAGAGGACTTTTCAGCCTTAGGGTTTATCTAACTTCCTCTGGAGACAGAGCAGGCCATGAACTGTTCCCGAAGAGRAGAATTAGGGACATTTAAATATGCTCCATAATTGTGTTTGATGTTGTCCAATGCTTGATACCGTGTAGATATTAATTAAGTACAAAAAACTATTTTCTCTACTTTGTTCAGGCAAAAAAAAATCAACCCTGGTAGGTTTCACAATCAAAACTATAATCTTTCTCAAGCGTGCAAATTAACAATTAGAACATCTCAACAATGGAATTCTGCTAATCCCTCCACAGGAGAAAATTGGTTATCTGCCTACGGCACCAATTAACCAAACAAAAGCTGTTTAAAGCAGAAAAATAAACAGAAAATTTACTAGGGTTGAATTGTTTTACAGCCCAGATAGACAGACCCTCCCACTGTGGAGTTGGATTTAGTTTATTTTTGTGTGAGCAAGCTGCTGCAAAAGGTGTTGGGTTGAGACCAGCGGGAAATGAAGCTCATTGTTTGAGGAGATAGAGCATGGTCATTGCAAACTAGATTCCCACATCCCACTCTGCCTGTGAACTTCAGCATGAGATGATAATAAAATCACAGTCCTCTCTATTTCTTGCATTTTCTTTTTCAATGCCTCTTACCATCCAGTGCTAGAGACAAGACAATGAACGAGCTGGACTACTGGGCTCATTCAGCTTTCCATTTCCTTAGTCCAAATATTTTTGTTTACCATCTAATTGGATCTCATGCTATGGTTCTGGAAATCTCTGTATAATAGCATCAGCTATCCCTGACATCCAGTAACACACACAGCTATGCAAAGTTCAAAAAATAACTAACATAGAACACTATGTCATATTTGGCTAAATCAACCATTGTCAAAAAAAAAGAGTATATTATCTCTGGGTGTGGCCAATCTGAGTACTAACATGTTTTAAATTTTGACCTACCTGAGGGGAACACCCAAATCATTGAAGCAGGTGGTGCTGGGAAGAGGCGTGTGAAAAAACTCTGCACTTACAGAAATGCTGTACAACTTGGCTGTCTTCCAGTTTCATAAAATAAGGGAAACATCGTTCGTGCAGGTGCAATATAACTCATTTTGGCTGTGTGTGAAAATAAAACTTTCATTCAGAAAGCATTACTTGCTCTAACATGATTTTGCTTGGGGTTGGAGTGTAGCTGAGGGAGAAGATATTAGCATTCTGGAGCAAGCCTACAAGAACAAAAAAGGCTGAAACATTTCTTAAAAATAAAAGATTGAAATAATTAAATTTACCTTTCTAAAGCCTTTTTAATTCAATACAAAAGAAGTTAAAAAAAGAAAGGGTAAACTGACAGTTCTGGAAATTGAAACCTTCTGTTTGTGGAATGAATATAAAGCAAAGAATGGCTAYGCATCTTCCTCTTCCTCCTTCTTGTTGTCCCCTCAGTGTGCCTCCAACTGTCCTAGGTGAGCTGTCTTTACCCCTCATCAAAGTAAAATTGTAATATTCTTCTTTGGATTAGACACTTTGACTCCATTTTTTTGCAAGAGGATATTGTTATAGCAGTACCTGTGACACTTATGTCCAATATATAAGTTGGCTTTACTGTGAGTTTACAGCTAGTATCTCCATAGCATACGACTGCTTTTGCAAAAGAATTTATTTAATGTAACTACAGAATCCAGAGTCTTTTAGGTACACTACATATCTCCTGGGGAATATGATTTAAACTCATGCAAATTGAACAGTAACGTTGCAAGTTCTGGGTAATAATTATGTTTCTGTAATTCAGAGGATTGTTTTKCCTTCATATCCAGGTGCTCAGTTTTGAAAGTGCCGAAGTTCATCAATTGATCCTAGTTATAAGAATATCTTACATTGACTGGAAAGGCAGGCTTGCTGGAATGGAATGTATATTTACCAATGTGTTTTAAACGAACAGGGTATTGTTGATCGTGAATTGCACAAACTAAGCTGTGCTTAAAAGAAAGCCCTTGAAGGCTAAAGCCCAGTTCTACCTGCCCAGATCTCTGAGATGACCCACCCACCAGGCATATTATTGTTCTCTTGAAATACTCTTGATTTGTTTATTCCTCCTTGTAATCTGGAAGTAAAAAAATGTTTTGGTGTCCCCCTCTCCCCTCTGTAATCCACTTGGTGTGTTTTGAAGTCATGGGTGCATCATTATGTATTTCTAAAGGAAGTCCAGCTGAAATGCCTACAACAAGATCTTACAGTTAGAATTCCATTAAACAATGAGGTGCATTTAGGAAGCCAGAGAGAGAAAACACATTTAATAACCTAGAGGCTGGGTGCAACTTCATGTTGCTTCAAAGTAGTTCCTATTTTAAATCCTAGTATTGCTTGAGGCCAAAAACTGACTTTATTACATTTCAAAATGAAAAAAAAATACTCATGCACCTGCTTTTGTAACAGACTTTTAAAAAAAATTACTGACACTTATAGAAGGAATACATTGTGTAGATCATATATGTCATCAGTTTAACAACAAAAACATGATAATTCATTCTCTGAGCAAAAGAAAGCATGGAGGTTCAACCTATGTTGGTTCACTGAAACAATAGTACATTAAAAGTGGCTGTGACTCTACACTATAAAGTGGAACATCTGGGTTATCTTTCTAGCTCTGTGTCTGACCTGCTCTATCACTTTAGGACAGATCTTCCARAAGACTTTGTTATTAAAATGCAAACCACAGTGAATGTTAAATATCTAGGGCCAGGTCTGAAAGAAATGCACTCAAGTACATAAAGTCACATTCATGTGAGATTTAGACTCTTAACTGCAAGACCTTTAAAACTATTCCAAACTGAACCCACTTCATTTGCAAGTAATTTCATGATGAAAATAATCTGCAAGGTGCGTGGCATTATTAGGACTATAGACTGCTGTCCCATGAAGGATTGCAAAGCTGGGCCAGAGGAGAAGGAAAACTGCACAAGAGGATACTCATTTAGTTTCCAGAAAACTTATCCTTTAAGACAGAATGGTTTATATGTGCAGAGAAGATAAGAAGGTTTTCCATCTTTTCGATGCTACACAAACTAGAGGGCTGGCAGAAATTATGAGTCTTTTCTATTTGCTAAAAGAATGGGAACAATTGAGGTTTTATACATCAGAGAAACTCTGGTAAAAGACACCTAAATATTCTAATTCTGAAATTTCTTTTCCCTTATTTGTAACTTGGACTGTAGTTTCCATATGTTTTTTTCAGACTGAAAATAATTTAAAAACTTTGAGCAATGAGGCTCAAAGTTTTCTAGGGGGCAGAATGTGATATACATGCACTCGCACACACACTCATACGCAGACACACATGCTATATTCATAGGTATCATTACTTTGAGACAGCAATATAGTATATAGTGCTGGAGCATTCCAACAGTACAGACATGTCTTCTCACAATTCAGTGAAAACCATTTATATCTGGCCAAGGTGCAAAGATTTCAGTGCAAAGATTTATCAGTTAAATGTAAACTTTTTTTATATTCCATTAACACTCCTGGTTGGAATTCCCATGTGCACAATGTTTAATATACAAGGGGGATGAAAATTCTGATTCTGAGATTTATTCATATCAAAGAGGTGTACATAAGAAATCCAAGGAATTTTTATTTGAAGACTCTTGTGATCTGGGAGGATCAAATAAGATAGCTAGATTATATGACATGTACGTGTTTAAATATACACATCTTTAAACAGAAATCACATTTCTGTTACTACAGAAACACAAATCACAGAATATTAAACAGAAATCACATTTCTGTTAGGATACTAAGCCTTTCAGCAAAAAGTAGGCACAATGCATCTAAATACATCCAGGATACTCCTACAATCTGTGAACAAAATCCACATATTTCTAGACTATTTTTTGGCCCGTTTTGCAGGGCTAGAACAACCACAGTATCAGGAAGCCATAATTCAGCTCATACGTTTGATTAAACCACTGTGAGAAAGCAGGCAAAGGGGAAAATAATGGAAGCAAAGTTGTGACATGCTGTGAGCTGGCACAGGCTCTGGGCTCAGTTTCTATGCAAAATGGCTACTCCACAGTACCGCATAATCTCTCAAGCTCAAAGATACTAACAGTGGTTGTGGTCACGTAGGAGACGCAAAGGTTCTGAGGTGAAGGATGCTATTACATTTTTAAATTTAATCTGATGGTTTATTTTAGCTAGAGAAACCATTGACCACTTCTTGTTTTTGTAATTTTTAATGTTACTTTTCTAGCAAGCACACAGTTAAATTGACAGGACTTCATTTGTAATCCACAGAACAATAGATGACCTGAGTAAAACTGTGCGCTATCCTCCAGCTGTTGCATTCACTGAAACACCTGGAAGAGCCACAGGAGAGAAGCAAGAATGACCGCTGCATTTGCTAAAGTAGCAGCTGTATGTTCAGCAGGCAGAACACATTGCCCTATCTTCAGTACCTATCAGTTCCATGCTTTCTGAATTTATTAAACCCTTAAGTTAGCCCATCATATATCTACTGGCATGTTCCATTTCCCATGGAAAAAATCCTAGTGGTTCTTCCTTCCCTCAAGGTAAAATAATGTAAAACCACATTTGTAGCTTTTAGTGCTCGATTTAGTGCTTATCCAACTTCAGGTGTGGACCTAATTGCTTTGCTGGGTTCACACTTTCTCTTGCTTCAATGTTATGCTTCTGTCAATCTCCAGTTTTATCTGGGGATGYGGGAAAAGTAACACAGCCATATTCCACCATGAATTATTTGAAAAGAGCCATGTTATATACCACAACACTAGTAAAGGGGCTTGAATTAGACGTACATATGTTCCTAGCATACAACTTAACAGCAACAACTTAAAGCTTTTTGTGAGATTTTCATTAAATTGAATAAATATGTGGTACCAACAGCAGCAAGAGATTGGACTTCATGACCTAGTACCATTCCCCTATGTTTTATGTACATTACACAACATCCCTACATTCAACTATTGCTTCTGCCATATTAAAACAGTTTAGTCTATATAGGAAGGTTTTAATGCACTGAAACATACTAAATCGATACTTTAGAGAGGCTAACTATAACAAGTCTCAAAAGTGAAGATATAATTTTGCTTCATTTTTTCCCTTTAGTAATTTCGATTTTAATAAATTCTTAAATATACATGGTCTATGTAAAGCTGAAGTTAATTCCTTGGCTTCTATGGATTCCCTCAGGTCTTATACAGTTTTCTCAAAGATACTGTCTACAAGAATTTTCCTAAAATCTCATGGGTTTTTTGTTAAACTTTTTTACAGTGACATGGTCCCACAATTTCACCTTGAAATTGCTTCATTTAGTGATCTCTGGTTTTGCAATTTTTTTTTTTTTTTTGCTTACTTTTAAAAAGTGGGATGTCAGCATGCACACTTTTTCGTAACTAGTATATAATTACTTTTCTCATCTCTTTTCCCTGTTTCCTAGAAACCACTCACATAATTCTGAGTGGTGCTGGATCCTCTCAACAAACCTTTTTTTTGGTTCCCAAATGTTCCATCTTTTGTTATTTGTGTACATTGGACAAAAGGATTGTAGAAAGAGGCCCTGAGCACMGGAAAAAATCCAAGTCATTTGTAGCTAAGTAATATTGAGTGAATCATTACGTATGATCATCTTCTCCACTGACACCCATGGCCATTAGGATTCCCTCTGTTTACCAATGGATGTAAGAAGGAAAATGACCCTATAGAAATTTAAAAGTAGATGTGCCAGCCATGTAGTCTATTCCCAGTGCAATTACCACTCCAGTTTTTGCCCTATTCAGGCATGTTCAAAGACTACACTCTATTCAAATAGTCTCCCTGAAATTAGTACTTTTCAATATAAGGCTGTTAAAATTCAGCTTTCATTTAGTGGTTGTATTCTGTCCTGTTGAACAAGTTGCCACTAAAACAACATAAACACCACAAAGACACTAACTACTGGGCTGGGCACTTCATTCTTCAACATTCAAAGAAAAAAAAAATCAACTTAGGAGTTTGTTTGAATCCAAACTGTTCTGAATCAAGGTAAAATTCTGCAAACAAACCAGGGGAAAGTTTTGAACAGGAAGCAATTTCCATTTTCTCTTTTCAGAATAAATTCTTTCCACTTTTTTTCTATAAACTTCATTTATTTTGACACTAATATAAATTAAAAAATAAAGGAAGGTGTTCCATGAAAACCAGAACTAAAGTGACATGATTCCCAATAGAGTTGTGTACTTTGTTCCCTATACCCTCTAGTGTCAGCTTGCCCTCATTTCTCCTGCCATTCTTACCTGGAAAGACAACAGCAGTGCTGTGGCTAGTCTGCAGCCATACATGTGCATTTCGATCTTCTTACACATGCAACCTGATAGGAATCCTGGCTACCAAGGAGAATGTATAATGGGTGAGATCTGCTCCCTTGTCTTCAGCAGTAGCCCTAATTTGGGTCTCCTTCCTCTACCTGGATAACAGTTTTCAGAGAGCTTGTAGGAGCTTCCTTGTTTCTGAAACATGTATCCTTCTTTCAGACCTGCTTGATATAGGCAAATGAATTATTGCCATAGTAGGTAGGCAAGAACAGAAATACAGAGGACAGATAACCTGATCTTGTTTCTTTTGTTTCTGTATCTTTTCAAAGACACATTTTTTAAAATACAAATGTTTTCACACTTTTTCAGCTTGACTGAGAAACTGATATAAGTATAAATATATGTTGGAACACTTTCTGGCATCCCATCAGAGACATTCTTTGGAATCCACTGCAGCTTCATCCAAAAGGCCAGTAACTGAACAAAAGCTGGGAATGAACTGAACTTTTTTCCTGAGAATCGTTACCCTTCAGGTGTTTTTTGGAGTGTTAATAGAAGAAGGTAAAAAACCTGCTGCTCATGTCCTGCAGCTCTTGTCCAGGCTAAACCTAACCTGTAACTAAAAGGAAAATTTCCCTCTGACAGATTATCAGTCAGTTATCTTTGGCAAGCTGCAAATAAAGTTATAAATATGTGAAAAGTAAAAAGTACCTAAAACTAGTTGGCTAAGAAATCTTTACATTTTGGTGTTTCTGTTTCTTCTTTTTTTTGAATGAGGTAGATATTTTAAGAGTATAAAATAGCRTAAAGACACTTACATACTCTTGAGAAATGTTTGTACGTGATAACACTGCTAAGGTTTTAGGTGACTTTAGAAGTGTTTCTAGTATTTCCCCGAAAAAACTTAACATCCTTTTCATTTACAGAGCAGTTTGTGGAAATATCCCCAGCAGAGGGAGTGGCTCGTCTGTTTGAGATGAAGCTTGAAAGATTAGCAAAAGCAAATTTTTACTTTTGTTTTATACATGAAAAATAGTGTTAAATATAGTAATTTACCTAATCCCTATTTAAAAAAGCATTTTTACCCTCTCTAGAGAAGAGCATGGTGGTGTGTCTGCAAGAAGCAAGCAGAGAGCCATAAAAAAGTCTAATTACTGTAGTGAGTTCCAGAAAAGTCTTATATTTTCCCAGCTTTGTACCTCACATCTTCATTGCATTTCACTGCATACGAAGTAGACATAAAATGCCTGAACATCAGAATTTTTAGCTCACTTATCCTGATAGCATGTAGTAATTTAGACCTAGTTTTCAAATACATAAGTAGACAAATTGAAAATCACTGGAAAATTAAACCTTTAGGCCCAACCTTTCTGGGTATAAATCAGTATTGACAGATGAGTTTTAGTAGACTTTTATTTTGATTTATAACTGATGAGGATTTAAGCTAGGAACTTTGAATAAGATGCATCGCTTAAGTGAAAAAATAAGTTTCAAGGAAAAAGCGAATTTTAGCTGGTTTTTAATCCACTGCTTTCAACAGTATTAAAACTGTCAATAGCACAACACAGGAAAACTTAGTTATGTAAAAGGCCAAGGTACGACTACAACAGTTGTTCTGTTTAAGCCAAAGAGCAACCCCCAGTAGTTTTCATTCCCCAATTTCATGGCCAAAATTTTCCCCTCACTTTTAAAAGCATAAGGGGGGCTTACTATTCCTTCTGATGCTAGGAAACCCACTTGGTAAATCAACACCTCGGTATTCAATAACAGTGCTCTGCCGCACCCCTGTGTGACCGTGCAGGTCCCATTCTGATTGTTGTGAGTTAACGAGACAGGGTCCATTACCTGGGGAGTTACCCCACAGGGGAAGCCATGGATCTTGCCAGTGTAAAATACCTCTTGGTTGATGATTCAGGAGTCTCCTTCTACGGCCCATTTCCCTCAGGGAAGGAAGAAGGAGCATACAGTTGCATTAGAAGTGGAGAAAGCGCATTGTGCTCAGTTTGCACCGGGTCTGGTTGCAGCTAATTTACACTGAGTATTCTAAAGCCACTTTAGGATAGGAATATAGCTCGGGGCTCAGGTCCCCAGTTTCAAGGGCCCCAAAAGCCCATCAATCAGTCAGTAACATGGTTTTCATGGCAACCAGCTGCTTTTCCAAACACTCAACTCTTTGGGCATCTGGAAAAATAGTTAGGTAAATTCTTAAATAAATCATCCCCATGCCCACTACATCCAATGTTGCTCAGTTAGTCTACACAATGCATTGAGTCTACTGCATATGTGCAGAGTGACCTTATATCCCATGTGCTGTTAGCCTGAGCTGGGAGTTTGATTTATCTGTGTGGGACTATAAGGGCTCCCTGGTAGTATTACCTCAAAAAACCCTAAGATCACTCGTTCTACTTAGTCATTAAACCTTAACTCATCACAACAAGGTTTCAAACCACAGCCATGGCTCTGCCATGCTTATGGTTTGTGAAATAGGAAAAAAAGAAGAATAAAAATCTGTCTCTGGTACATTAGATACCCTATGTTCTCAACAGGTACTCTGGTGCATAGGACAGGAATGTGAGCTTTACACACTTCAGCATATAAAGAAAGATGCAAATAACACATAAAAGAAATCTATATACACCTTTCCAAATTCAAGACATTAAGAAAAATTCTACTAAAAACCACCTACAATCTTGGTGTATGTGTTTTTCATTCTAAAACCTGAGACGATTCTTCAACTCCATTCCCCTAGCCATACATCTTTTCCTTTCAAACCCCTCAAGATCCATGTTTCTTCTCCCAGCTTCATGGGGCCACTCTCATTCCTCCTGGCCATAATATAAGAGGGACTAAAATATCTTTGCTTGATAATTGCCATTTTGAATTACAGAAGAGATAAGATGGAAGGGCATCAGTCTCTTCATTACACAGTTTATGCACAAAAGCCAGTTTTTTCAAATATGGTAAAAAGTGTCTGCAGAAGTGAGAGAACAGCATTTTCAAGTGACTAAGTTTTGGAGGAGTTTCCATAGTTTGTCATGTTTTGAAAAAAAAAAATCAATATTGAATTTGCCTATCATAGTAGTAATTTTATACTATTATGAGTACTGAAGTTTATAGCTTGCTCTTGGGAGCACTGAACAAATACAGCTCTGAGCAGGTGCCACTGATACCACAGACAACCATCTTTTAAGGCAAAGGCTTAGTAAAAACAAAGCATCAGAGATTTTCTTCTTGAGTGACAGCACTGGATATCAGAAGAGGTGTTTTATAATGAAGAGTCATGGTAGCTTCTGGCAAGAATGTGTCTGTGGCCCCAAATACTGAAGTTGGCCATATCAGTCAGGAAGAAAAGGCATTTCAGCAGGATACAGGCAGGTGTGCAGTCCTTTATCACCAACCCCGCTCAACATCCATCACCATCCTATGAATCACCCATTGCTTTCTGCCAATATAGTTGTGTTCTTAGGGGAACATTAGGGAAAAGGCAAACATTTTCGAACAGGCTTTCAAAATCCCCAGCAGGCACACGTGCTGGGTAACAATGTCAGTATAGTAGTTCTGCATTGGCAATAGGGATGAAAACCCTATGAAAAGCAACTTTAAGGAACAATAATATTGATGACATTGAGTAACGACAGTATTGACATTGATGTTTATCATTGATTTTGGTCAGCGAGGGATATAATATTTAGGAAGAGGGCTTGCAAAGTTCCCACAGCTTTAATGCRTATACTAAAATGCAGCCACTGAAACACAGCTAGTCCTCCCAGCAGCTAGAAGACTTGACAATCATTTGCTGCGGTTGTTGAGAGGGATCACTGTGGACAGTGAGAAGTGCATCAGTAATCACGACCTAATACGTTTGGCAAGTTTCCCAAGGACTCCAGGAGATGGATATACTCCTCTCCAGAGCTTCTCCTGTGGGACTCCAAATTTGCAAGCACCATATTTTTTTTATTCTCCCTAAACTCACTGTTCTTCCCTACCAGCACTACTCGTCTATTCAGAAATACTTCCAAAAGCCTGCAGGGCTCTTTTGTACCCAAACAAGGCAGCATGGCATCCTGTAGACAGCCTGCTAAGCAGTCATTAAGGCAGAAGGTTTATGAAGGATACAGAACTTATGACCCTTAAGAGGTTCACTGTTTCTGAGTGTTGTAGATATATACACACCACCTGCTCTCTTGCTTTCAATTGGGAGCTCTTGAACCATGTTGTTAAGGATCTTGGAACCAAAGGACAGACAGAGAGTTGTCAGCTTGCTTCTCTCCTGGAGTTTATGGTTTAGGCCTGGATCTACAACTGCCATAGCAATCAAAGCATTTTGAGAACTTCCAAAAAACTACAACAGGTCCTCTTAGTCCTTAAGCAAAACTCAGAACTACATTTTCGGTTCATTTTATCTCCAGCGCATCAGAGTATTTTGACTCAATTTACCAAACTCTTGCTGAACAAGCTCATGTAACCAGCAGAGCTAAAATTTCCATCTAATATACAAAAATAGCTGTTTTCACCAGTTTTCAACATTCTGGTGTCCAAACATGAAACTTTTTTTGCAATGTTAAGGAAGAACGAATACACGGAACTTTCCTCCACAGTGAGTTCTTTAAGTTCCATGAAGACTTTCCCAAGCAGAATCACATAAACTCAAATTTCACAGTCAAAAAAAAAGGGCAGGCTAAACTTCATTACCAATTACAATACCTTTGATGACTCCACGGTAGTCACAGATAAAATCAGGTTAGGGAAAACAAGTTCATGTCTTTTGAACTGGAAAGCGCAAAACAATTACTTACTAAACAATTAAAAATTATTAATTATACCACTGGATGTAGGCCTTGCAGGGCCTAAAGAATATGCACTGCTTGCACTTGTATATGCTCATTAATCACAGTCTGTTACTGTAATTTTAATGAATGTTTATCTTATTTTCTTTGTGTAATCCAATTACTTTTGTTTTTTTAACCATCGTCAGGGATCTCTTTGTCTCCGGCATCCTGCCAATCAGCCCCCTTTAGATGTGAACAATTCAATTCATTATCATTAAGTTTCTACTTTTAATCCCACTTCTGGGGGAACCATTGAAAGAAAATCCAGGAACAGAAGTCCTTGCACAGCAGGGGGAATGAAATGTGTTCTGAACACCTGAGCAATTATGTGCAACAGTTCTCCAGATTGGTACTCTAATGTCTTTCTAAACTTGTACCACATTAACAATTAGATCATCTGTCATTTCTGCTTTAGTATTAAATTAATTGCAAATTGACTTTAGGATTGAGAAAAAAAATTAAACTGCTGGAGTGAATCTAAGCATTTTGTGTTTGTTTATGTTTTAATTGGCGCATTGCACCTGTCTAAATTATTTCTGTGATGCAGATGCCATTACTACAATCCCAGTTGATTATGACAGCCCCTCACACTAAAGACAGGAAAAATCAACACACCAGGTTACTAGATTTAGTGAACAAGGTATTTCTAACACCTGCAGATGTTTTCATGAGACATACATATAACTATATACTTCAGTAAACAAACTCATCAGTAAACAAAAACCAGCATGTTAACTTTTAGCAAGAAAACTAGGATGGTGAGGACTTAATTATTAAGGCAAGTATTTAAAAGCATAAAAATTAAAAATGAATTTATTTTAGTAAATCAGAGACTAGAAGGCAGCCACRATTCCCCAGAACTGTCAGGATAAACATGAAGCAATTGAGAAACATAAGAGTATGACCAAGGATTCTTTGTTAACAGAGATAAAGGAAGAAAAGACAAGCAGCACCACCAGCGTTGTAGGCTCAGGTCCTGGAATCAAAACAGCAGCACTAATGTAGTGCTAGATCCAGACTAAATCCGCTGCCCTGCCTTGCTGATATGGCCACACTAGTTCTGGTGCTGCCACTTGACAGCGCTTTACGGATCTCAGCATTGAGCAGCATGTCTTAGGTGCCAGAGTGCTTGTTCATACAGCCCAGATTGGAGTAAACGAGTGTCTATCACCCAGTGACACAGCAAAGGCCTGACAAACGGAACAAGGAAGGCTACAGCTGGCTGAAAAGCCAGGCTAATCTTTTTCCCAGGCTGATGCATGCTTTCCTTCAGAGCATTCTCTTTTCAAATTTTCAGCATGTTTTCTGCTTTGACTTTATATTAAGTCAAATGGTATCTAAAGTTTTATGGGACAAAAATACTGGTATACCCAGAATTCTCTGCAACACTGCAAGACAAAATATTTGAGCCTGACAACCAGAGAGTGTTGAATTGGAACTCCTATTTTAATCTTGGCTTTAGGCTTAGACATTTTTCTGGCTGCCACTGACCAGCCTTCTGACTGCTAGCATGCTACTTGGTAAGCCTCAGGTTGCTGCAATGCCATGCCTGACAAATGGAGAAATAAGGGKTTTTTTATTGCTCTGTCTTTTAGTCAACATCTTCTGATATAGCAAAGGGGGTAGGTTTGGAGATAGCATGATCCCATTGCCTGACAAAGACAGTGAGCACTTACCCATCTGGACTGGAAGGCTGTAGAAGTCTTTATCCATCTCAGTTTGCTTGACTTCTGCTGACCATTCAGATACACCAAATCTGTTGCTACAGTGACAAATCTAGATAGCAGATAACCAAGCAGGCAGCAAGTGAAGCAGTTTGTCTTCTAAAACTTTACTGGAGACACACACACATCTGGTAACAAGTTCTTGGCAGCTTGGTGTTCAGTCTTGGGAACCGGAACGTAGTCTGCTGGAGACGTTCTGGTGATTCAGCTTCTTGATGTTCAGCATGTTCATAAGCCTGTAGAGTTCACAAATTCCTTGGTTTTGTCATTCCTTGTATTTTTTTCAGTTCTTCATTCAAGCCTGGTAATACATCCACTTGACTAGGCAGTTGTTTTTCCTACTTTACTTGCGATACACTCTTCTTTGTCTTTCTAAATATACTTCACTCTTTCCTTATCTCTATCCTGTCTCAGGGAGCATCAAATCAAACAATGGTACAACTCATAACTTTTTTAATTCAGTCAGAGGTAGCTTATGCCAATGGTTTTTCATGTCAGCTATGTTATTTGGTCTACAGCTGAGGGGATGAGAAAGAGGCAGATGGGTCCCTCAACATTCTTCAAAGTACTGTTGATGATTCATAGTCTGACAACGTTTCTTTGTAGTAGCAAGCCATCAAATTATGTCATCCTACCTCCTATGTGGTAATAGAGACTCCTCAGTACATCATGGGAGAGACCATACAGCTGAACCAAAAGGTGTCAGGGAATAATGCAGGATTCCTTCTGCCTCTGTCAGTCTTGTTTCTGATTCCTCATCACTTGGTGCTTTGCTACCTATCTGAGGAGTCAAGGGTAAACTGCCTGTACCTATGGGTAACAGGTTAGCAAAGGTATTTTTTACATGAACTCTGGAAAGCAGCAAAGACAGTCTGGAGTCCCTGCTGAAAGATCAGAAGCAGCGATTGCAGCATCAGACTGGGAGGCAGGACACTGGAGTTTTCCCATATGCAGCTGGAGAGAAGGCGAAGAAGTTCCTAACATAATGGGTTGGTCTTTGGGCCAGGCTTTGGACTCATGTTTCTTGGTCCATCTGACCAACTTTCACCTTCTATGAAGTATAACGGTGTCAGCTTACCAGTTAGTTATCTCTACAAGTTGTTAACTCCATCGCTGTGTTGGAACACACAGCCAAGGCCCCTTCTACCTCTCATGACACTGGCTCCACCTGCAAGTAACACTTGCCAGTRTGTGCTAGCCATGGGCACTTTCAGTGGTAAATGTGCCCTGCTTGACCTTTCTACCTCTTACTTCTTCTCTGGGGAGTGAGGAAGGGCAATTCATTGCTGTTGTTTCCTAAAAACAAGCAGAGGATCTGATGAAGTTAGTTTCTCATTGCCAACAAATACTTCATTTATTTAAGGATCTATTTTCCAGAACAATGCATGGGCCGTGACTATTTTTTAATCCAGGCTTGTCATTCCTTCCCGTTGCAGAGTACAAACTCTTTTGTATTTCACTGAGTATAAAAGTAATTCAGTGGGAGATTCCTCATCAGGATGGGTTGTGCATGACAGGCAAGTTGGAGGTCAGTGAGCAGATGATAGAAAAAAAATGAATTGGTGCCCCTAACTGGTTAAGAAACAAGCCTTTGTGAAATATACCTGTTTCAGCATCAAAGCTATGTAGGCATTTTGGCAAACTATAACTTCTATTGATTATGGGAAAGGTTTTAGGAAAAGGGATCTTTTAGGATCCACACAAACAGTTCCCCAAACCCACCACACCCACTGACCCAAAGACTTCCATACTAAAACTAGAATCAGGCCAGATGAGAAAGAAATTATAAACAGGCTACTCAGGGAATTGTTCTGTAAGCATGACACTTCCATAATGATAAACAAGCCAAGGCAGAACAAAATTGATTGTTTTCTCCCCAGATGCAGTTATGTGAATCTGGAAAAAAAAAAAAAGTTGTCCCAACCACAGTGCAACAAATGGTAAGTAGCAGTGTAAAAAGACTTTGTTTTTGTCACAGTTTTTCTGATGAAGAAATAAAAGAGGGGGGGAGAAAGAATGGAGATGTGGATTTTCCTCTCAAATTCCTGGTCTACCTGGTGGCAACCTCCTTCTCCTCTCAGATCTGTGGCTTCTAAAAGGTGACTTTTAAGTTTCTTTTTAACTTTTGAAGATAAATTTACCTTTGACTTTCTCTGTGAGGGTAAAAGACTCTCCATTCAGAAGCATATCTTGTCCATTTCCTCCAAGTATATCTTCCAGCTTAAAAAAGAGATCACCTCTCCCCTACAAACCTGAAGCTTACTGCTACAGGATGTTTTAAATTTCAAAAGTCTATGTGAGTTAAAATGCAATTAGACAACCTCATGGGAAAAGAGTTTCATCAAGGGCTATTAAATGCAGCAGCTTAGCTTTCCTCTGGAAGTTGGAAGTAGAAATGGGCAACAGTTACTGCACACTTTGTCCTCTTTTACTCTCTTCTTAAGTGCTCCTCCCAGATAATATCAGATGGGAGCTAGTGATGCTAACGGACAACTGAGCTGATCCCAATGAACTGCTGTAATACTACAATCTCCGAAAAAGTCATTTGTGGTAAATACTGACTTGATGTTGTCAGTAGATTTAATGCATTTTTCCTATTAGTGAAAGATTTTGAAACATAATGTCCTTTTTCTCCAAATTCTTAGAAACATATGCAGTCTTTCTGTTTCTGATATTGCAAGGCAAAATGGTTTAACTCCCACTGGAAATAATAAGAATTTTTCTGACTGACTCTCCTGGTTTTGTTCCAGTGAGGGGCCCATGCAAAAAATAGAAAAAAAAGGGGAAATAATCTGGCTTGTCTTTAAAATTAACAACTTTAAATTTTAAATAAAATGTCCTTGTWAAAAGACAGGGTTACAGTAGTCTGAGCATCCAAACTGCATATTTATATTCTTGAAGATTTTTGTTAATTCTGTTTAAGTTTATTCTTAAATATTTTAAACCTGAGGAATTCATAATGGGTTTTGTAAGTTGTAAAAAAAGTCTCGATTACTGTAATATTTTGCTTCAAGCTGTGTTTTCAAAAATCATGCTATTTCAGTGTATTTGTGGGGGAAGGAATATAAAAAAGAAGTCAAATTGTGGAAAAAAAAAGTTTGACATTCATGAACCTCTGCGAATGCTTGTATCTTAGCCCATGTGCTCTTTAGCTTTTCAGACTCCTTAATACGCAAGATTTTCTGTGGTGCTTTACAGAAACAGCCAATCATGCAGTATTCGAAGACAACAGCTAGCCCAATGCTTATGGTCAAATGTGGTGTAATCTTGGCTGGGATTAATGGGATTTCAGAACAGCTCTTGACCTCACTGAGATCAGGTCAGGAAAAGCCAGGTGAAAACAAAAGAGGAGCCCTGCATAAAGAGAGTTGAAACGGTCTATTTGTGAAGGTAATTGCATGAAACCAGGGTTAGGAAGTATATGAGTGAAGTAAGGCATGACTTTAATATAGAACATGTGTGTATGAGGAGAGGTACAAGTAGGGGTACAAAAATGCATTAAGATAGCTTGAAAGTATTGACAAAGTAGCGGATAAAGGAGAACTACCTGACGCAGTGTGTGAGAACCTTCACAAAGTCTTTGGGAAAGGTCCTTTTGCTAAAGACAGTGTTGCAGCAAAGAGCACCACTGACAAGGAGAGGGGGAATAAACTATAGATTTCATGGTGGGAAAAGAGTGAAATCAGGATGCCCCAATGTCCTGCCTGAAGATCGGCACTGCTAATTTGTATTCTAATGATCTGGAAAAGGAGAGAAGCATGATATCACAAAGTTATTTCAGGTTTATCCTCACAATGATCTCTGAACTTGAATATTTGGAACAAGTTAATCTGGTAAAGTGATCAGGAACAATGAACTAGAAAATGAAAATCAGCCTTAATGAGTAAGGTATAATATACATTACAGAAAAAGGTAACTTGTTTTATGTTAATGCATTCTTAATTAATTGTATCAGGACAAGAAAAGATGTGTTTTAGTTTGAGTAGCTCAAGAAGATCTCAGCTCAGAGTTCGGYAATGGCTAAGTCACTCAACAAAATGCTTGCATGTGAGTGGAATGGGAAAATACTGAAAATTTACAGTGTTTTGCTATACTCTGAAGAGGTAGCTTTCACTGATACCTGTACACATGATACCTTATCACACATGAAAGTAAAGATGTAGCAGAATTAGAGGGTTAAAGAGCTTCATACTGTTTCTTCAGATGTAGTATGCTTGAACTGGAAGGAAAAAAAGGCCAGTATGAATTTCAAGACCTTAATCTGCAAGGCAGGAATAGCAGTATTTAATCTGCAGGAAAAGTGGAAGGAAAAAGAMATGTGTTGAAATGAAAACAGACACAGGATGAAAACTCCAGTAAAGGTAAAATATTGACAGAAAACGCTGAGCGCCCAAGAAGGGACAGCATGAAATACTCTTGGCTGACTTACAGGAAATAGCATTGTTTTTTAACAAAAATATCTTTTATTGAACAAATTTAGCTTTCATTAAAAAAAAAATACAATCTGAGTAAGTATGAAAGGAGCGAATACACTTGAATATTGTAATGGATACAGACAATCTGCAGCCAGCTGTCAGAGTGGGAAATAACACATACTACAGAAAAGATGAGAGACTTAGTTGAATTAATCTCTAAAGAGACAAAATTTCATAAAATTTAAGTCTACTTAGAGGTACTTAGCACAGAGGAAAATATGACTAAAACCAAGCAAGTAACAGCAGATTTGTGTTTTAAATTAAAGATGTGAGGGTGGAAGGAAAATTCTGAGAAAATGGAGGGTATGATCATGGAAAACAAAGAAAAATGGTCTCAGATCCTAAAGAGTTAGTGTATCTATAAGCCTTTGAATCCTTTCTACAAATAGAACCACAAATAAGAAACTACATTTGAGAGCAGACAGGGACAAATGTTTCACGATCTATCATAGCTTGCTTTAGGGTGGAGAAGGAAATGGATGATATTAAGGACTTTCTTAAAGCAGGAAATACAGACTGACTTCTTAAATGTCAAGAAGAAGCAAAACAGGACAAATATCCTCAGAAAAATAAGACACAGAAAAAAGTAATCCAAAGTACAAGCTGAGTCACTGAGACACAGGAACAAAATGTAAAATAAGAAACCAAAAGACCCCAAAAAAAGAAGATACCAAAGGAAAAGAAAGCTATGGGCCTGGGAAATTTCCCAGGTTCTCTGACAAACAAAGTACTGTGTCACAGCTTCACCTAGCTCACTATTTGGGTAAGCATCAGTTAAAAAATTTCTTTTTCAAAGGGATGGGGTGGATTTCCACATATTATGGAAAACAGTAAATGCAAAGAATAAAAAATTAAGGATTGTTTCAAATTSAGGATGAATAATAATGGAGGTGAGGGAAAACAAGGAGGGAAATAATTTCAGATTGGTTGGGCATCAAATACTAAAGCTAGAGGATTAGGATGAATGGGAGGCTATACAAGAATGACAGTAATATGAAAAATACCAGAAAGAAACCTGGCTTTTAGTCACATTTTATACTGTAAAGGAGCATCATCATCTTTATTCAATGCACTTAGTATTACAGCTGATAATTCTAAATGAGTTAGAAAAATATCATGAGGTTCATAGTATCAGAGGCAGAATTATGCCCTGAAAACCAAAATAATAATAAAATAATACATGATGGGAGCGGTAACCCAAAGTACAGCTTTGTTAAAATCATTAAAGGGTTCAAAGACCCCACAAGAGGAAAGATGGTTTTATAAGCAAGAGAAAGATAGAACTGTTCTGTTACAAAAAAACCACTGTGTACATAAGAAAAATGCCAAGCACAGGCATATTGGTCTTCAGGCTATATAGTTAGGAAAGGAGTAGCTAATAAATTGACTAGCACTGCCTGTTTTGTCTTAAAAGTCATACTGCTAGATGTAGAATACACTCTGATTACACTCAAGTCAGAAGTTGTCTAGCAGGAAAACTAACACTAGCTACTCTGCTTGTCCCCAGGCAAGATCACCTCCCTCCTTTTCCTGATTTTTTAGGATTCTTCATAAATTTTGTGAGGGAGATCAGAAACGTAATTCACGGTTCATCTGAATATTCAAGAACTGCACAAGACAAAATCTTTTAAAACRTAACAATGTTTTTAGAAGAAACAGATCTGAGTATTGAGACTAGGTAAGATAGTAGTTTTTTTCAACCATCCATACATAGTCTGATATGTTCTTGTGGCATGACTTTGTATTGGCTGAAATTTTGAGGTGGAGCTATGTACATCATCTCTGAAAAGGAGCTCCAAAAAGAGACTAAAAGGCTTCTAAAACTTCTACTAGTGATGCTACTAATAGTAATATTCATAATACTTGTAAGAAACATTCTTTGAGTGAAATCAAAGCAAGCAGAGAAGACAGAACGGAAATGAAAATTATTTCTACGATCAGCTGTCTGCCTGCCCACTGTGTCTTTCTTCTAGGCAAGCAATTCACAGGCTTTCTGAGTTGCAACAAGCTCTGCCTTTGTCCCCTCTGGGCTTTGCTACATTATTTTCGTCCCCTCAGAATCCTGCCTGTTTGATCCTTGCTCTTTCCTGTGGTCTCAATCTCTCTGGAGGAGCTGCACACTCCCAGGTTTATGCTATTTCAACCACACCCTGAGGTCTCCAAACTTTTCTGCCCCAATGTGCTCATTTGCTCTCTAAGGGAAGAGGCAGTCTCTCCCTCCCTCCCGGGTTTGCACTTGACCCAGTCGTTTAAAGGAGCATAACAGAAATGGGAGATAAAATCTGCAGAAAGACTGATCATCATAGAATGGTGGTAAAACCTTTCTGTGATTACTTCAACATCCATAGTTGTGATGACTGGTCTAACTACTTAGCGGTCTGGCTGGCATTCAGAGCCAAGAAATCAAAAATAAACAATATTTATGGAGACTGGATAGACCACTGCTGTGTTAGCCTTAAGGGTAAAAGGATTGTGCATATATTTTGTAAAATAGGTAAGAGAAAGTTATGACAATCAAACAGATAAGAAAATACAGTGATGTGCTACCAGGTCAATGGTGGGAGGTAGACCAGAATAAAGTTTCTCACCTTGAGCAAAAAAGAAAAAGAAAGTAAGCAAGAAAAGCAAAAGATAACAGAAAATCTTACACAAACAAATTGTCTCTGAAAAACTCACATTTCTGGCTTGTATAGGGATTTTCTGTACTAGTGAATGGAGCTTCTTCTTATAGATTTAAGTTAACTAGAAAAACTAGGCAGGGCTGGCTTCTTTTGTTTCTGCTGCTTACTCCAGAGAGAGCAGTGAGGCAGGTTTTTCATTTAAAAAGCAACAACAAACAAACAAATAAAGAATGGATTAATGCAAATAATAYAATAAAGCGTGGTTTTAAAGACTGGGTAGGGCTGGACATTTGTTGGAGGAGAACAATACCTGTTATTAAAATACATTTACTCCCCAAACTTCTTTTAAAATTTATTTCTATAGACACATGTATATTAACCACCATCTTAAAGGTTTGCCACACTCTTCTCAGCAACTTCTTCTAGAAAGATAAGAAGTGTAGCATCACTGAACTCATACTGTGCAATCTTCCGTAGTCGATTGTTTTGGGATTCCCTTCTCAATGACACATATCCCACAGCTCTTATGACAAATGTTGAAAATTGCAGTGTGAAACCTTATCCAAAGGTATAAACTGAAACTTTCAGTCTGAAAGTTGTATGAGGACATTGTTTTCTCAGTTATGTGTTGGGAAAGAAATAAATGCAGTCTAAAAAATTAATGTTAATAGATTTTTTTAAATTAAAGAATTACTCTATACCATTATGGTTGTTGTAAATTTACTGATCAGATTTCATGCCCTRCACAAAAAGAAAACAGATAACTGAATAGTATTTCTCCTAATCCCACAAAATCTGTGTTGATTGTTTTTCTAGAAATATTCTATGAGGATTTTTAAATACACTTAGCTGGAGCAAGGGAGGGAGACATAAGAAGGCAATTCTTCTTCCCACCCTCCATAAAAAAAAGCTTTTAAAAATATTTCACAGACAATACCCCAGTGATCTTCAGCTACACTCTCCAAAATATTTTCTGCTGGTGGTGCTGGGGAGAGGGGCTCCGGCTTGGAGTAAGTGCTTGGATTCCCACCTCTCTTGGATGTTAGTGACTAGAAGAGTAACCACGATGGTGCTTGGTACAGTAATCTTTACATACATATGAACGCACCACTTAAAGAAGTTCACTTTGTGCAGAATGATAAACTGGCATCCTCATGATTAGCAATGCAGATTATGCATTGCTCCACTAAGTGAGAAAGTGTCCCCTAGTTTGACAGAAGTATTGCATGCAAAAGAGACAGACACTGATAATGAAGAAGCTACTCAATCAGAGAAGACTACAGAAAGGAGGCAGAAGAGGAACAGCTGCACAGAAGTATGGATTCCCCAGTGCCAGATACTAAACTGTCCTAAAACAGGTATCTGGCCCTCTTTTGATTTACTGAGCTTAATTACRGAATAAAGTGCCTAAGTAATGGATAGAATCTGGCCCATAATTATTTTAATAAAACACGCATATATTATAATGTCTCACATATTCTTTTAGCCTATTCTTTTTGTACCAGACAAACACTGTTTTCATTTCATTTCGTTTTGTTAATTAGTACTGTTTTCAGGAATAAGTATGGACAGTTAAAATAGTTTCTTCCTCTGCAGGCTTTCCTACCCTCAGTAATAATTATAATCCAAAGGCCAGGTTTTGAAACTTTTCCAAGACACGCTATTTCATTGCCACCCTGGAAATGTCAAGGGTGCACAAGGGTAATTCTTCAAAGAACATCAGAAAACATGCAGGCTCAGGACCATGTCAGTAAGAATCTAACTTACTTATTTATTCAAATAACCACTATGTTTACTTGCAAATCCAAGAGAAAACTAGAACTGAGGTATCTATGCCTTTAAAAAAATAACAAAACAGCAAAAAAAAAAAGTCAAGGCAATGAGAAGGTGCAAAATACAGGCAGAATTGCCATATTTTAGATATTTTTTCTTTCAAGCAGTAATAGAAATGAATCAGATGAAGAAAAACATTTCAGTTCAGCTATATGATTTCTACCTCTACCTTTACTTCTACTACCAGTTTAAAAATTGAAAGTAAGTTATTAAGAAATTATTTTTTTCTTATTATTAAACTAAGTAACAATTTTTTCACTATAGAAAGCTAATATGTAGTGTCTTCCTGATGAATTTGATTCTGCCTCCCATGAAAGCTAATGCCCGCTTCACAACCTGTCTTAARCACAACACACTCCTACAGATCCGCAAGGACAGGTCACAAAAAAAAATAGAAAAACCTCTTTCAGCCTTGTGCCAGGAGACACAGAGTAGGACTACAATGAAGATTTGTTTTTACATTTCCATCAATCAGCAACAATAACAAACACAACAAAACATACACCATAACTTGTTGCAGTAGACAACAGTAATGTGATTTTCAAATGCCTTTTATTAGTGGTTTAAGTAGGTATCTCTTCTCATATTTCCATTCCTAATACCACTTGGTATTTCAAGAGACCATTGAAAACCTACTTATGCAAGGGAGGGTGCACTCCACTTCTGACTTCGGGAGGTAAATAAGAAACAGTTTCTCAAACCGTTTCCACAATGGGGACTAAAGATGGGGCACAGAATTTTTCTAAGAGGAAAGAAAGGAGTAAGACTGATGGTCTCAGACCTTTAGAGAGTCAGGAAAGTGGGACAGAAATTGTGTCCCCTTTTCCTTCTTCATCACTGGGATGCGTTGGGTTGTTCCGTGCAYGTTTAAAAGTGTAGATGAAGACGCTTTCACTAGTGTGAAAGACAAACTGCAACGAAATATTTTCCTTATATTCAACTTTTATCTCACTTCCTACAGTAATAGTTAATGTCTTGCTCTCATTTCCTCAAAATATCACCTCAGAATTTGCTCTTCTGATCTTTGCCTGCCAGCAATTCACGGTTGTTTCTGTGAGAGTCTATTAATGTTCTCACTGAAGTCAATACAGGAAACAACTGCTAAACCCTAAAAACTTCTACTGCAGTAAAGACATGAAGCTTCTCACRTGTAAATTTGCCCTGCAAATCAGTCACTTCTATCTACCAGTTGATTTTTTTTGTATTCCTTTGAGCTACCTCCAATTTCTCATTCTAYTTCTAATAATGAAGTGATCAGAAAAGGATGTAATGTTACAGATTAAGTCACTGAACTGGACAGAHAACAAAGGCCTCTAAGCATACAATTCAAAACTGTGTTAAACCGTTTTTGTCTCCTTATTGCATGTTTTTCAGGTTTCTGCTTTCTATTAGCTATATATTTGTATAAACTTTGGATTATTTTTTGATCAGGTAGATTGCTTTACTCTTGCACTTTTTATATCATGAGTGTATTGATGATGTAAGGGTGATGTAAAGTGTTTTCACCTCACCTTCTCTCTGGTTTTACTGATAATATCTGAGGGTTTTTTTCAGTTTGCTTCACCATATGTACCATCAATGTGCTTTTCAGCCCTTTTGAATAGACAATTCAAGACAGCATTAAATACGATTGACCCTAACAGTAAGTTACTGCTTCCAAATTTGGAAAAATTTTACCAGAAAAATCCTTTACGTGAACCACTGTTATTTTCATATTTAAATAACTCATGTTTTGAACATTGTGAATTTACAGCTCTTTTCTCCAAACATAGTGAACTTTAACTTACAGGAACTTATTTATAGCAGAACAAAGCAACTCTGTAATGGGAAGATCTGACTGGGTTTTGTTAGTCATTACAGACAATAGAGTGCCTGTCGTGCAGATAGAGCACTAAATGGCTTACTTTGTGATCCTGAGGAGTTCAGTTTGAGCTGCTAATTTCCAGTAGTCTTCTAAGGACTCCTGGCCATGCTGTAAAAGGGAAAGCTCAAAATCTGTGTGCCATGAATTTGGAAAAAAAAAAAAAGAAGGGAAAAAAATAAAAGAAAAGGAAACTTTGATGCACATTTTCTTCACCTTCAATGATTTTTTCCCTTTAATTTTCAAGTTAGAGATTTTAGATTTTTTTCCCCCAGTATCTCCAGAAATTAGTTATCATTTTCATTAAATTTCAAAAAGGCCACTAATCTGTTTTGCTAATTACTTAGGTGCTTTTCTTAATCCAAGTTCTCATGCATTTTAGCTTCTGCACGTTGTGTCTCTATCTCTCAGCATTCAAAAATATTTCTCCACTGTGACCAAAAGGAGTAACAGCAATGTTCAAAAGTCATTTCATGAAAATTCTGTATGCAAAAAATAAAATCTTATTGTTATCCCGCTTTCCTAACTCACCAATACAAATTCTAGTGGCTCCTGGCTGATCAGACAATAAATTCATTGTTGATAAGATCTTTGTTAAATAATGAAGGTATTTATGGTCATAGTTACACAGAGTTTTGGAAGAGTTAACATTTCCCCCACAACAAAAATGAAAATATTTAGTGTTTTAAATAGATGCATATATATATATGTGTATAGTTTTATATCTATTATATGTGAGTATAATTACATTTGTACTGGACTGGAGTTAAAAAGAGTGCTTGTGACTCAGAAGAATTTTGACTTTTTCATTTTAGACATGACCTTGCTTTCCAATTTTTTTAAATTATTATTATTTTTCCCAGGCTTTACCTAGGTTTGTAATTCTACCAAATACCATTACAAGCAACAGTAATAAGACAACTGTTCAACCACGGGTCCAGCTCTACAGAGCAAAAGAGGTGAACAATCTCTAGCAAAACAGTAAGATATTACTTAACTGTTGACTGACCTTTCCCTAATTGTGTATGCTTTACAAATAAACCACAGGGACAAGGAAGGCAGCAAGGCCCCTCTTCTGCATCGTTACAAAATGAGTTTCTTTTTAAAGTGAAACAGCATTATTGATCAAAGCGAAGGGTAACACCATATGTAAAGAAGAAACAGCTGGCAGTCACCTTTCTGTCACTCACTTACACACTTGCACACAGACCCACACTTATTAAAAACAGGTCAGATCGGATTCCAGGTTCACCCTGCAAAATTAATGACAACCTTGCAATAAAGTAACAGCATGAATTTGAGCCTTGTAATACAACGTGATTACTAGCGTTTTTATTAGCTGGGTTTGAGCAGCAGGCAAGGCCGGCTGGTATTTGACACACAAACAGGGATGTTACCAGGTGCACCGCTCTAAAGTGTCACATCAAAGTCGCAGCCCTGCTGGCTTGGTTTACACCTGAGCCAATTAGCCTGGGAGATCAGAAGAGGCTGAAAAAGAATACGTCTTCTTATTTTTGTGCTGGAGAGAATCACTTGATCCCAAGTAAGATGATACAAGGAGAACAATAGTAGATAAAGTATGGCAAAGGAAGAAGCAGGCACGAGGCCGGGGAATCGGCGAGAGGTTGCAATAAGAGGACTATGATCAAATAAAAAGCAAAGTGGAAAGCAAAAGTGCCATATGCCTGTCCCTCTCTCCGTGTGTTTGTCAGTCTTTTGTTGGCAACAAAGGGGCTAATTGAAATGAAACAATCTCCAGTCTGTTTGCTGGCACATCAAATATGCTGTAAGATCTGTTGGTTCTTGCTCCTCTTGAATTATTGAAGAAGCATGGCTTCTAGAGAAAAAAAAATGTGGAGGGATCTTCAAAATACACCACTTTTTTTCTGGGATTGGTTTTGTTTTTTTAAGTGCTCTCTTCTGGCTTCCGTGGATTTCATTTAGAGTAATGTAATAGCAGGCCTGTACAAAAGATGTAAGAATTTAAACCACACTAGTTAACTGGAGTACCCCCAGTCCAAGTTAAGTGTCTGAGCATCAGCATTCGGATACTTTGAAATGTCTTTAGCATGACAAACTCCTTTTACAGCAGGAAAGCAGGTTTTCAGCTGTGAGCTTTGCCTTCTTTTGCTTTCTTTTACATATCAAAACAGTTTAAGAAAACAAACGAAAAATATTTCAAGGTTGTGAAATCAAAAAGTATTATTTTTTTAACCAGTTTATTTGGCAGTGACATTCTCATTACATAAACATGAAAAGCAAATGCTGCTGTATATTACGGCAGACTCAAAAAGATTCACCGTTTAAATAAAAACTGACCTGGTTGAAAATCTGACATAATTGAAACAGGTGTTTGCAAATGCTGTGTTTTAGTATTCATCAAGATATATTTTAAATTTTCTCCAAATTACTCGGAAATCAGATTAAAAAAACAGATATTACCAGAACTCTCTTACATGGAAAAGAATTAGGAAACTGTTAACTCAATGAAAACTGACCTTTGTAGGGTATAAATTGCAGGTAAATACCTTTACTTTCTCAAGAGACATCTACCTGAGTAGATCATCACATTTATTCCCAAAATGTCTTCTTTCCAGCACAGATTTTCAATATTTAATTATAGCTATTATTGACACTGATTGATGTAATCAAAATTCCAGGTCAAGTGATTCTGTAAGGGGGGGTGGGGGGGGCTGGAAAAGAAGTAAAGCAACTTCTTCTTACCCCATGGTAAGAGGGGCAAATGAATGCCTTCCATGAAGTGACATGTCCAAATTTTCTAGTTGGACATTCTCTTTGTCACGCAGTGAGAGATGACTTCAAGGAGCTGAGACCCAGAGCAGCCATGTGGCAAGGGGATACAGTAGCCACAGAGGTTGACAGTGTTCTCAATAGACACTCTCAGCTTGCCCTCAACAAGGATGGGCCACTGTGCCCTCAACAGTCGGTGGGCAAAAAGAAGCAGCCTAGTTGCTGCTGGGCCAGAAAAGCTGTGGGATCTGACCTTCTCCCTAGACTGTTTGTRGTTTCCAGCCAAATACTTGTTAACCCTCTCTCTATTCTTCCCCAAGTCACCTGAAGAGCAGCAACAGCTCCTCAGGACTCCCTGAGAAGGGTGGTGCCTAAAGCCCATGTCTGAGATTTGGGTTCTCAAGCTCTCTGACTGCTGGAAAGCTTTATAAAAGATGGGTGCTCTTGCCATAGCCAGGACACAGTGTGAGTGAATTACTGTGACTATGATCATATCTCACAAGTGCCTAATTTTCTGTAACCTGCATTGCTTTGGCTAGGGATATGTGGAATAGAAAACTCCACAAAGTCAACCTTAACCACTAGGAAAATTCTTGTCAGTATGCCATGCACCTAAAGTGACACAGGTAAGTCTTTTCCTTCTCAGTCCTTGTGGGTGTGAGCTCTTCCAAGATAGCTATATATATACATGGAAGTTTAGTTACCTCAGAGATTTGGTGACCCACTGCAACGTAAATGAGGGAGTCTTATGTTGTGCATAGGAGCTGTTCCCTTAGCTTTGACACAGACAACTGTCCCTCATCTTAATAGACCTRTAACCTTCTTAGGAAGGGTTCTAGTTCTTTCAGGATTATTTCCTTCCTTTAGGATCTCTGTCAGAAGCATGGGTATGTTCTCAATTGGTGTATTATGCAAGGCTAAATCTAAGGCACATTCTCGGGATGCCCAAATTACTGCCACTACACAATGGCAGTACACTGTGTAAGAAATCTGAATTCACATCCATTTGATTAATTGCAGCCAACTGGTATCAGTTTAATCAATTCCTCTAGTATATAGAACTGATCACATATAGGTGTGAAATAATTTTGCCTTTTTTTTTTTTTTTTACTGCTGCAGTCTGTAAAGAGACTTATGTATTTGCAAATTCTTGCATAGAAGTCTTTGAAAATAATTTGTTATGATCTTGGCTTGAAGCATCTGAAAATACAGTCAAAAATTACCAGGATAAATTTTTCTTCACAAAATTTTAAAGTATATTTATTTTTCAAAATTTAGATTTTGGAAATATTTGGTTATTTCACTTGTCTCCCAACAAAATCTTACTATCACACATGAATATGCATGCTTGTCTTCCCTCCAGTAATTTTTCATTCATTGGCTAGAGTCACCCAAATATGACTCCTACAAGCCTTGTCAAAGTAGGCATTGGTAGACATTTATTACTGTCCCCACTGAAGAAAAGGCTCACGTGGAGAGAATCCACACAGAAGGGAACTCAGTAAAAGCTCCCACTATGGGAAAACTTCAATCACATTTTCCATCAGAGACTGCACTTTCTTAAATGCCAACTTCATCAATCTTTATGAATCCATAAAAATGAGTGCCCATGCTTTTTATGCATAAACTACTTCCATACTTCTTTTTCTCCAGGCTGTTACTAAATTCCCCTTTGTTCTTTTAGCTTTTTTCATTGCATATAAAAGAGAAGGGTGAGAGGAGATAGGAGTCATGGGGAAAAACAAATTATGAAACAAAGGAGCATGTCCTCCAAGTATACTTTAGAATCTGAACTGCAAAAATTTAATTGGTAAATGTAGCAGTTTTCAACAATTTGAACAGATTGTGATTTTTAATTCATCATCCAAAAAATGTCCAGGCAACTCCAGAAAAAAAAGTTCTCATTTGTTTCAAGATTGTCTTGGTAACACTACATTTCCATAGCACGTAATTCTCCTTTCTGCAAGAAGTCTGCTGCATGTTACTGAAAGAGTTTAATTTCATAGTGTTAAAGACTAGTTTTTCCGGAGTTATTACTGTTACSTTAAAACTGACTCTTTGCTGATTACTGAAAGTTGTGATGTTTTAAATCACTTCACTTTAGTCACTTCATTGATAAAGACATGTATCTACGTAATATATATATGTGTCAACATCTGCTATGGGATTTTTTTTAAATTAAAGACAAAACACAATATATACTGTACTACTGCTCAAGTAGGTTTTTTTCAATATAGTCTAAATGAAGAGAGAGTGTAAAGCGCAAGATCAGGTTGGCTGGAGTCAGAACCCTCCCAACAAATCAATTAATGCTCCTCTACTCCCCTTAATGCTTTTAAATTAGATTAACAGAATGCTGACCCTCCTTTAATAAAGCCTAGTTTCGCCCTGTGGTGTGCATCTAGATACTAATATCAAAGAAACAAGCCTGACAAAGGGAGGATAAAACTTACCAGTAGGCCTTGGTTCCCTGCTATTAGGATAATTGCTCAGGCTGTAGAGATGTTAAATTATGTTAAGTATGTGGACTTCCTTTTCTT
>JASVER010000049.1:1416744-1565832 GCA_030449065.1 Oceanodroma leucorhoa | reverse complement strand
TTTTTTTTTTAACTGACTCTGTATGGAAAGAACTCACTGGCAGAAACTTTTGTGTATTCTCTGACTGTTCCATTTTAAAGAACTCAAAGTTGGAACTAAATACAAACCAGTATGTTTTCAATATGAAGTAGTAGGAAAACACTATATGCAGCCAGTTCTCTATTGTAACTATTTCTAAACTGTCATATTTCAAATTACATCAGAAAACCTCAGAAGTTGGAATAACATAAAGAAGGCACAACAAACAGCTGAAAATAAACAGCTGCATCATATATGTATGTGACTACAACATTTATAGTATGTATGACAAAAARTATAATGGATTTGATTTCTGAAAACAATGTGCTAAGATTTGGAAAAAGACAAAATAGAAGTGAAGTACCAAGTCCAGGAACTGAAGAACAGCAGTATTGCTAACACTATTTTATAATCTCCACAACCATATAAATAAAACAGTAGTTCCTTTACCTGCTCTGTGATTGCATTTTGCAAAAGCTTTTCCCTAGGAACGTTCTTTCAGCACAAACTAGGACTTTGTTCACTGCACTGAACTTGTGGTTGTGCCATACTGGAGTCCCTGCCACTATCTTTCTAAGGAGTTTTTTTCCTCGGCATAAACATTCTCTCTAGTATTGACTCATTTATGATGGTCAGAGGTTGTGGTGAAAAATCTGTCCTCTCCTTGCCTGTCTGCAGAGGAGAATAGGGAGAATGTAAAAATTCTAGCCACAAGATTCTTCTCATATTTCCAAAACTCTGGTAAAAGAGCTAAGTGATATTTTTCATCTGTAGCTTAGACTGAAGAGTGATTATCACCTGTGTAGTCCAGACTTAACGTACACAGAAAGCTTAGTTTTCTTCTCAGCGTTCTTTTCTTGGTTGGAGATCTAGTTTATATGGACAAATGAGCTTTTCAAATACAAAATCAAGAAATGGAAAAGATGTATTGGTGAAAATGTAGTTATGCATATTCAGCTTAAATTAAGTTGGTGGTTTTTTTACATCACTGAAAAGGTAGTTCAAAATGGTGACTTTGAACAGATGTTTCTAGCCACTTTCACAAACCTCAGGCAACTGCAAGCTATTTGTCATACTAAAGAGGCTGATGAAAGGGACTACGGAACAGTAGAGCTCCCCAGAATTCCTCTAATGGCTTTCAGAGAGTTCCCACTATTAGCACTAGTACTGACTGCCTGCTGAGATAAAGATATAGGACCATTAACCCCATATACTCCCAGCCTGGATTCATCTCGCCAAACTTTGAACATTTAATGATGGGGTCTCAGTTAGGAATCTCATCACCCATGTTTCCCCTACAGTCAATAGATAGACGTGCTTACCCTTTGGAAAATTAATCACATCTTAAGTGGGCTCAATCACTGCTGGAAGAATCAGTCCTTTCCCCCTGAGCCAGGGAAGCCAAGGACCCTGGGCTGTGTTCATTACTGATCGCCTAAAGGCAGAACTCTGCCTCCTCCTGCCACTTCAGGAGTACATCAGACTGCAGCCTCTCTGGTGTAGTGTACTGCCTTCCTTTTCTTTTTCTTTACTGACTTCAACCTGAGTTTTCCTCCTCCCTGAAACTTCATACTTTCTCCCACACTGGAAGTTTCTCTCCATGACCATAGTATCACCTGTTCYTCACAAAGCTCCCCTTTATTGCTGTTTTATTCCAGCTTTATTTTCCACTTCGGTAGCATTTTCAGCCACATGCAGATCCCTTCAGGTCAGCATTGACTGTTCCCTGCTGGGTGCTGCTGTCAGCTCCCCAGTGAGTACCTTGCTTGCACCTTCTACATTGTTCTTTGGAGGCTCCAGGCTATCTCCACTGACTAGCTTCGAGGACTTCCAGGGAAGTTTGATTGCTGAGTGTGACATGCTGGGCTGTTGTATTGATTATTTGGCTCCATTCCTCTCTGTGCAGTGGTTAGAGGAACATGCTGTCCGTTTCTAAATTCAAGACCACGTAATTTAAGACTGCTGCCTTATACTGCCTGTGGCATATCTGTATTGGCGCACCCTGACTAGGAGTCTATTAGCTCCTTGTACCGTTAATTAAGACGCACTGAGTTAACTTGACAATGATGGTCGATGTTGTTTGTAAAAAGTGTACAACGAGAGAATTATTCGAGTGGAATATGTCAGATAGCAACTCAGTAAGTATCCTGCATTTCTTCCTTAAACAATMTATGAAAGATGGTATGATAAAATGTTAATAGCTGGATACATTTTAAATAGTCATACATAAACTTATTTACATCAGGCTCTGAAATCAACCATGGAAGGATTTTTTATTTTTTTTTAATTGTTTCTAGCAGTTGGAGAAAGCTAGGAAAAGCAAAGCTGAAAAAGAAATAAACCGTTTATTTCTAGAGTGAAACCAAACACTATATGAGAGGAAGGCAAAAGAACTAAGGAGGAAGCTTACCAGCTCTCCCTCACTCAGAGCCAAGAGTAAAGTAATCTGCACTTGTAAAATGGCATCACGCTATATCAGTAATTGTTTAGGATCTCTCAGAAGACAAATGGCATACATTCTGGTGTACTATGGAAAAAATAAAGGATTTCCAATACATGTTCTGATACAATATTTTAGCCCGATTTTAAAAATTCTTGGAAAACCAACCCTACACAAAAGATTTAGCTAAACCACTTCCTTAGCTACAAAGACTACAAGTGAAGACGAATTTTAACATTCTCCTGATGTCCTTGAATCTTGGTCTTCCCTTTAGGGTTTTCTATGTTACAGAGTGAAATGTGGTTAACACAGTCACTAATGCACTTGACTTCCTTATTCCTCTCTGGAACATATTTTATTTCAACAGATGTTTTCAAAATAATTAAATGGTGGTGAGCATGCATTATTGACAATGTCTGATGCCACACTAATGCACTCCACATTTAAACATTTGTCACCAGCAGGGCTGTGTGTTCAGGAATGTTGTGCTCTTTATAAATAACTTCTGTAAAGTATCTGGATTGTAAATGTGAAAAAATAGGGAAACTCTGATATCTGCTAAATATTAATAAACCATGAGTACAGCCTCCATTCTGTAGCCATGGTAACTGAAGTTTGGCTGTTATTGTTTGTACATTGCTCTTTAAAGTAGAGGGTAAGGCACCTCAAAGATCCTGTCCTGAACCACTGTGAATGAAGGTATTTAGCCCCTGAAATGTGAAAGAACAATTATATTTTTGTGAAAAATTATGAAATGGCTGCTAAAATTTTCTGGTAAAGTGAAATGCTAAATATTGATGAGTAATCTAAGGCTGATATTAGTTAAACAGTATTAGATCTTGTCCATATACCTATACACTATGAAGAGGTTTTCTTTTTTTCCTTTTTACTTATACTTAAAAAAAGGGAAAGGAAAATGAAAATTACCCAGCCTTTGCCATTACATTATTAGTTTCTCTAAAAGTTCAGAAAATATCACTACTGTACTGTAATAAAATTATATTAGGTGTCCAAGCTAAAATAAAGCAAAGTTAGACTTTTTCTCTTATTAGAATTTAATGATRTTATTATAATTAAGCTTCTCATTAATTTTTTCATGCTTTATATTGAGTTACTGTCCCCTGCAGATTTGAAATGAAATGATCATATAATTACAGCAGTCCATTTTTAAATGAGGATATTTGGAATGTAGGTTTGCACCTAGGGTTTTCTGAAATTATAAATCATGAGTAGAATTACAAGATTGCTCATTTCTGTTGAATCTCATAATTAGAAAGGAGTGCAGAAAGAATGTTATACTTAAAATTCATGGATAAAACTGTCTGTTGCCCAAGTAGATGCATGATGAGAGTGAATATATATTTGTAGATGTGTACATGAGCATTAAGCACAGCTAGTATTGTTACTTGCTGCATTTAACATTGCAAAAGCTAAATACTCAAAATTATCAAGTCTCCCACCCCTATCGTGTCTGTAAGTGAAACTCTGAAACTGAAGCTAAAATATACTTGAGATCTTTTAATTTTTCTTGTGGTCTTTGCATTATTGTGATTCTGCTGAGGTAAATATGTGAGAACAGACCAGTATTTTAAAAGTAAGATTCCAAAGAAAGAAATTAATAGTATTTGTCAATAATTATTATGTAAGACTAATAGATAACAGATGATGCATTTATCTATCTGTTGGACATATATATTCAAGTTCTGTATCCCTGTATGTACATGCTATGAATTACTCAGAAGAAATTAAAAATTAAGCACTTGGGCAGAGTAAAAGAACCATATATTCTGCCTCAGATGACAGTAATAGCAAGCAAAAAAAAAAATCTGAATAAAAATCTTCCTGAAAAACTGCACAAAACAAAAGGCAAATGTCAATTCTCAAGACTAAAAACAATGCCTTTGCATGACATTCCTGAAGAAAAAAGTCAGTGTTGGAAGAAAGTGTTCAAAGCATCATCATAGTAACTACTAACAGAGTAGATTAATGTTCCCTAATTAAAAAGTAGGCTATGTTAAATTCACACAGTCCATATTAGACTTCAATCAGTATCTAATTAATATAGAAACCTATGGCAAAATGATAATTAGTATCAGCTGATGCAGAAAAGGTCTGTAAAGTGACAGGAGTACAAGTCACCACTTTCTTTTCCAATCGCTTCTGAAAACATTAGCAGTGTTCATGCATGAAGAAAATTCAAAGAAGATTCTTTCCCTAAGAGACAGATTAAGACAGCTCAAGTTCATTGCTAAAATGAAAAATGGTGAAAACGAAGAGGAAGTAGGGAATATAGCGGAACAACTTAAAACAGTCATGGAGGAATTAGGACAAAACACCACTGCAGTCTCTGAAAAGAAATGAAAATAACACTATTACAGCATACAAGAAAAGGAAACCCTTTAAACAAAACACGAGAGTAACTCTCATTAGGTTTTTGAAGAGGAACTGGAAGCAGATATACAACTTACAGACACAGAAAAAAATAGTAAATGTGAAGCAATGAAAAAMATTTTAAAGAAAACCAGAGCAGAATAGGACAATCATTTTAAGAGGTAAGAGRCAATACTCCCACAGTAAAATATACAAAAATTCTTAGGGAAGCTAATGACAATTTCTAACAGCACTCAATAGCAGCTTAGTTAAAACTGGCACGTGAACCCTTCAATGTGCTCTTCTGTACTGTACTATGTTCAGGAAAATACAACACCACTTTCAGTCAAAATACAAACTATACAACACGTGAATATTGCCAGCAATAGTGTGATATTAGCACACAATTTAGTCCAGTTAGGAAAAAAAAGCAGTGGCTTTGACTTTGTGGCCATATCTTTTCTCCAGGGAACAAAAATTTTCTTCCTAAACACAAAAAGTCAGAAAGACACTGAGAAATCCTTTTGAGACTTCACATGGCATCTGGAAAGACAGGTGGAAACCAGAAAAATGGCTGTCTTAAGAATCCGGAAGAYCTAAAGATCATAATAAAAAAATGCACACTACCATAGGCATTACTTGTTCAGTGAATGTATGTTTGACAGAGATATCAGGTCTTGAACAGAGACTGGAGACAGTGTGGAAAATATAGATTAAAGCAATGCCGATTGCTACAGATTCTCAAGGACCACTGGCCAAGGCCCCATGAAGAGCACCTTCACTGACAGATGGACATTTCCATCAATATCCAACTCTTGCTAAAAACACTAATTAAAAAAAATAATCTTCCATGTTTCAATAATGCCCTGAATGAGCACTCTGGTACCAAGCTTCATATGAAATATTGCCAGACACAGCCCATATCAGTCCATGAGATTGTGTACATCTGCTCAGAGTTCCCCAGAAGGTGACTCTTGAAAATGGTGATCATCCCTTACAGCCTTGCTTTCTCCACTCTTTTGCAGATTGAAATGTATCTGTGGAAAATAAAAGGTTGTGGCAGAAGCATGCATTGTGTTGTGACTGTGCCTCACATCTTCTTGGTGAGAAAAAATTAAGAATATTTGTATTTATCTTTCATTTCAGTGAGTGATAGGACCAGCAAGTAAGAGGTGTATGATGCAACCTGTTAGTGTACAACAACAAACTTAAACACATTTCAGGTTTTAAGGTTTAGAAACCTTAGCTCACCAGTAGCATGTCAAACATTTCAAAATTCATGCCAAAGTTTGGAAATGCAGAGAATAGGAAACAAACAAACAAACAAAAATCAATTAAAAAAAGGCACAAACTATTTTCCAGCTGTCCCCTTTTCATCAAGAAGTCCCTTCTTCAGACAGAAGACTTCAGGTCAATTTTCTGTGTCAAGCTATCCTTTTAGYGGGAGGAAAAGGTTATTTCTGTCACTCAGTTCTAAATGTGACAAAATACACAAAGTCCCAAAAGAGAAAAAGGAGAGTAGAGATGGGAAATATGTGTTTTTGTTGACATTCTCAGAATACAGGGTAGCTGGGCAGTCAAAGACAGATGCCTTTCACCAGCCAGGTCAGCAGTACAGCTGACATGCTGTACCCTGGCTCACTTCGCTGGGCTGGGTTATCGTCTATTCAGGCTCAGGCAGAACAGATTTAGGCAGTGTCAGTGAGCTGGTATCCTTTGACACAGCAAGTCTCTAGATCAGGTGACAAGATAAGAATCAGCTGGAGAAGCCACTGAAAACATTACATGGAAAGAAAAGGTGCACAGAAGGGAGTCTTAACATTTTTTCAGGCTAGTTCAGAGATAATGGTGACGCTTTAACAACATATTGAGCAATCAGTCTCATAAACAAAAGGCAGAGTGCCATAATGAAGCAGAAACCCACTGATTTTTCCCTTTCACTGCAAGTTCTTTGATTTTTACCTTCTTCTGAACATTCTTAAACAACAATAAAACCCAAAACAAACAAACAAAAATAGATGACAACACATTGCTCATTCATCTTACCATAAAAATCTATTTTTCATTTCCACTTTCTGGTCCCACACTCTTGGTTTTATGAGAGATAATCTCAATACAGCAGTAAGATTACACATATAATAGGCCTCCTGATTTTTTTTGGTTGTTTTTTTTTTTTCCCTTGACTTTTCTAATCCTTGTCTTCTGTTCATGCGTTTTCTATGGTTTTATTTACAACTGAGATAGGACTTCTAAGCACCTGTTATTACGAACAGGGGTAGAAGGAAGAATTTCAAGTGTGTATTAAACGCTCTGCTCTTCAAGTAGGTAAACGAAGATGATTTGATGGACTGATACCAAAAGGTTGGTGTCACAATTCCAGCTCTATGGCAGATTGGCAAAGAGACAGTACTGAGGTGGAGATGGAAAGGTGTCAAATCCTACATAACAATATATAACTTCTTCTGTCCCACTAAAGTAAAACAGGAATGGTTTCCAGGGAGAGACACACTTCTTCCTGAGGCTATATACTGACTGTGATTTTATTTGCTTCTTCTCCAGGTTGAAAGTAAAGGATGTATGTATTTGCATATTATAATATATTTTCTCCTCTTTTTTTTTTATTTTTCTTTATTTTAGGCTTTCTTTGCAATGTTGCTTTAAAATAGTCATAGCTCCACTTCCAAATGAAGCTTCCATCTTTTTTTCAGCAAAGAGCAGGAGATCTTATAAAGGAAAATGATTTTCACAAGAAAAAGGCTAAAAGACAGGCCAGTCAATAAAAATTCTTTCTGTGTTTGCTCTCAAATTCTTTGCTCTTATATCTTAATCATATCCAGCATAGCACACAGTTTTTCTCCTACTGGTTTGTAAAGCAGGCTTATAGTTAATTTATAAGCACTTCTAATCAGTAGAGACAAGCAGGCATTGAAAACCCCACATGATGAGGAAGCTCCCCTTTAAAAATCTCCAAGTTCTCCAAGTTTGTCAGGAACATACTGCTCTAGCATAAGCTAATTAAAAATCACAGCCCACTTCAAAGTTGGGGATAAAAATAAGACAGTAACAAATGATAGAAATAAAACTATGAGGTAACTAGTTCTCTGATTTTAGCCTGAGCTTAGAGCAGTCCAGATATTTCTGATGTATTGCAAAGGATCTGGAAAATGTTCGGGTCTTAGCCCTGCTCCTGCGGACCTCAGTGGATTCCTCTCCATTGCCAGCTGCAGCTTGTGGCTGGGCTGGACCCATCCTGAATGATGAACTGGTTTCCACAACGAAGAGGGCTGGAAGCCAGGAGCACATCCACCTGCAAAAAAGCAGCATGACTGTTGACGAGTTACAGACCTGCATACCAAACCTGCACTATGTAACCCCTTCACCTCTGTGCGTGTGGATGCCATAACTATGTACATGCCACTGACACCAACTGCAGGTGGCATTCATTAGTGAGGGAAGTCAAAGCTAAATGTTAGAGCTCTTCATCTTGAAGTGAAGAGATCCCAACATTTACACTGATGGCTAAAATGCTAATCACCTGTAACATGACTGAAGGAAACCTTTCTCAAAAATGTTGAATAGTTAGAAGTGGTGCAAGAGGAGGTCAAGATGGTGCTAAAAAGGCAAAATAAAATGACTGCTGTGAATATGAACAATATGGAGAGGAAGCAAGGGGCAGCAATAGCAATGAGGGATCCTGAGATAATTGACAATGGACAAGTTGTATCACCCCATCCAACTTACAGAGGCTAAGACTCAAGGTACCCTAAATTTTAAGGGTAGTTAATAGAAGGTTTAAATATGCGTATTTATATCACACCATTCTTCAATTTGCCTTTCTGTATTTGTTTGAAACTCTTTGATGCCTTAATATGACATATTCATGTGGGGTTTTTTCCTCCATGAGAACAAATCTATTAATGTTTGCATTTTTATGAATGGATGATGAGATTCTGACACTATCAACAGGGTCTAGGAGGTGGGACTTTCAGCAAACACTTGTGAAAATCTTACAAGGATTGACAGCCTTTACCCACAAACCACAACTTTAATTTTTACCTAACTTTTACTATTTCACATTCCTTAGACATTTTTAATGCTTTAGTGACGTCTAATGTTCTCAGTCTCACCAGTAGAAAGGCAATGTTTGTGTTTTAACTTCCCCATCTAATCCAAGAGAAATACCAGATCTAGGATTGTTCTTTACATACATCCAAACTTTTGGCCTGGTTTGGCAAACTACCTATGCATATCAGAAGACAGAAGGAGAAAGGGAATGTAGTAAAAGGAAGGAAGGCAGAATTATGAGTATCATACCAAGAAACAAAAGCATGTAGGAGGTAAAGAAAAAAAACAACCCAAAGAAAACCAAAAACTGACAGATGGTCAGGCATGAGAGAACATTTATTTTTGCATTCACAGGATGATGTGATGAATGCTTATATTTCCACATACAAGATTAGAAGTATGCTCCAAACTTCATAAGCAGAGTATTAGTTAGTTACTGGAGTGTCTGTGTGGAAATACAGGCTTCCTTCTTATTATTACTTACCTCTCATGTTAATTATTTTCAATAATGTCACACTGTTGTCAGCATCATCAACTGTTGTCAGCATCATCAAAATTCTTCATCGCAGACATAACAGACAAACTTCAAATCTTGGACCATGACATCATTCAAATAATTGGAAGAATAGGTGCAGCAGAAAAAGACAGCTATTTGCAACACATAATTTCTTTACCTGAAGCTTGATGAAAGGATGACAGGAAAAGATCAACAAATAACAGAAGTTTGTTACAATTGCACACAATACTTGGTTGATCTTTCACAGTCTTAACACTTGGAAAGGTTTGTAATGCTAATTTTCTAAATTTCATATTTTTTTCCTTTTTTTTTTTTCCTGCCTTTGTTTGAAATTTAGTTGTACCTTCATATGATGTCCGTATCTGATGTGGTGTTTTTGAAGAAAGTTAAAGCGAGGCCCTGGCAAAAATTCTCAGCTACCTTCCTCATGARAAGTTAAATATTTTGCAGGTTTACTTGGCTTTTTCTTGGTTCCTGTAGGAATAAGAACACTAGTGCCACTATAGCATAAAAAGTTTAGAATTTCTTTTCAGAGTAGCACACTCTCTCTTCAAGTTAGCATAAGACTGTAATAAAGTCCTATTTTCAAAATATATATTTTAGATGTAGATTAATACTTTTTACACTGAATCTAATAATAATGCCTAAGTTCTTTAGCGACATGCTTATAGTAAAGGAATAAGATCTCTGGGAAGTGTTTTCTTTTGTTTTGATATCCAACAGCTTTAAYGGCTATGATTGGGGTTTAGGTATTCATGTAAGAGTAAGATGATGAGATTCCCTTTCCCCTCAACATTACTAGTCAAGCCAGTTGACTTGGGGCTACCACTCTCACAAAGTAGTTTCAGGGGTTTGACCGCTATATGAAACACCATTATAACAAACCCAAATGCACACTAGATAAATGTTTGTTCCAACTGGGTATTCATAGCATAGACTTTGGCAATTTGCTGCATCAAAATATCCAGTTTCGATGGAAATCAGTAAATAGTATGTTCATAAATATTACGTTCTATGGATYAACATGCATTAAAAAAAGAAATAAGAGGAAAAAAGTAAAAAGTACACTTATACCCAAAATGCACAGAAAAATAGCAAGAAAATAGGAGAGTTAGTTAGATTTGCATCAGTGTAAGTACTTGCTACATAGTGCTAAACCCCCATCAAAAGACCAATTCCTGCTTATGGGATTGTTATTCTCATGTTAGGGAACTGGTAGACATAGTTCATTCAGTGGACCACTTTACATCTGCGCTCCATCTGCATGGCCCTACCTGGCATTTCTTATTAGTCATTTGCCTTTGAAACCCTGGAACCAGCCCAGAGCAAATGGAAGCTGCAAGGACTTTAAATCTGGGTAAGTGATCCCCCTGTCTGACTGATTGATGTCTGTCCCCTTCTCCGCAGACAACAGAAGCCAAGGATCAGTCCACGCTGCCCTCTTGGTTGCTACTTTAAAACACAGTACTGTTTCCTTTATTCTAAATAATTCAGAAAATTGGACTAGTGTCTTAAAATTTCAGTGTAAGGCAAGCATCTTGACTGCTGACCYACACTTCAGATATTGTCCAAATATATAGCAGCTTTTCTGTTAATATTTATATAATTATTTACCTTAATCTGAGTTCTTTTTTTCCTTAGGCTAAACTAGACAAGTTTTAGTCTTTCTGTATGAGAGAAAATAACAGGGGCAAACAAAATGAGACATGAGCCCTCGGGAAATTCATCATGATTTGTCTCTAGAACTAACAGAACTTGCTGAGAGTTTTCGAGGCATGATTTTTATTGATACCACTATC
Organism: Oceanodroma leucorhoa; assembly: GCA_030449065.1. Taxonomy (NCBI): domain Eukaryota; kingdom Metazoa; phylum Chordata; class Aves; order Procellariiformes; genus Oceanodroma; species Oceanodroma leucorhoa. The sequence continues at coordinate 1,554,623 of JASVER010000049.1, read as the reverse complement.
AAGATAATTTTCTTTATAAAACATTGGGTCATAGTGGAAGGTGTATGTGACATCACAATATCCAGGGTGTTTCTTTAGTGTACGGCAGTTGCCTTAGATCTTTCACAGATTCTTTATTTTCTGAGTGTAATAATGCCACCAAGTTGTGAAAAATGGCTTCTTTATTAAGTTCTTCAGAGCTTCATATGCAGAAAGTAAAATGTTTTGTTTACGTTTGGTTGACAGGTAGGAGTTTTGTTGGTCTAAAAGGTGATTCAGCTAAACCAACACAAAAGACTGCATGGATATTCTCACTCATTTTAAACAAAACATATTTGGTTTCAAGTCACTTATTAAAAAACTGTATCAAAACTAAAAAAAACCCCACAACTGATTTAAACATAAATAAAGCATTGGTACTGTCTTTGTATTAGTCATCCATCTATATGTAAAATCACACTTTGTGTATGGAGTCTTAGAAGACTCGTATTTATGCAATCACTCTGCACTAGTAAAGAAAGATGCCAAAAGGATCTCCTTTCTGATTTCAGAGCAGAAAATTGCTGTGGTATAGCAAACTAGCTGACCCTCATTGTGGCAGATTCTTTACTCTGTTTCGGAAATCTGATCTTCTGAGATAGTCTTCTCAAGACTCTTATCCTTTGACCATCATCCTCCCTAACACAAACCAGTACAACTCTACTGAAATCAAGTTTAAAATTTTTTTCTTCCCTGATGTCCTGGTTCCGGCTGGGACAGAGTTAACTCTCTTTTCTGTAGCTGGAGGGGGTGTTGTGTTTTGGGTTTGGTAGTGAAAGGAATGTTGATGGCCCATTGATGCTTTGGTTGTTGCTGGGTGGTGCTTGCACCGACAGCTTCCCCTGTCCTTCGAGGTGCAGGGGGACCTGGGGAGGAGCATAGCCGGGGTGGCTGACCCAGCTGGCMAATGGGGTATTCTATACCATGTGACATCATGCCCAGCTTAAAAACCGGGTGCGGTTCCTTCGGGGGGGGGCGCGCGGTTCGGGCGGTTCGTTGGGAACACGTGGGGTGAGCAGTTGCATTGTGTATCGCCTGTTTTGTATATTCTGTTATTGTTGTTATCATTGTTATTATCACTGTTCTACTTTGTTTTATTTCCATTATTAAACTGTTTTTATCTTAACCCGGGGGTTTTCCTCTGTGTGCCCTCCCGATCCTCTCCCCCATCCTACCGGAGTGGGGGGGTGAGCGAGCAGCTGCGTGGTGTTTAGTTGCTGGCTGGGGTTAAACCACGACACCTGAGAACTAATAAATGTGTTGGTTTACCATACTTCTTACAATGATCATCTTAAAATGGAAACACTTTCATTGACACTACTAATTTTTAAAAGCCAGATGTAAATAAGTTTTTTGCTTCTTTTCCTAAAATGAGGATGGTGAACTGTTCATGCAAGCCTGCAGTCTTTATTTAACTGGCTTGCTAAGCTAGCCACTCTATTTTTAATCTATGAAAATGTTTAAAGTAAGTTACTTTTAAGCAGTCTATTAAAAAAGAAAGTAAGATCTTGTCCCACTGTTTTAGTTCCTACTCTAAGAGGTAGTTCTCCCACCACACACACAAAGCTCTTCTTACTATAAATCACTACTAAAACCTCTACAATGTTAAAATCAAAGCACAGACCTCAATTTCTAAAACATTAAAAGAGTTAGGGAAAATATCTAGTTAATTCATGTGGTATTTTCTGTGCAGAAAATAGATAGGGCCTTTGCCACTARCCTCAGGAGAAAGGATGCCAATCGCGCAATTAATAAGGAAATTATTTTTGATCATAGTTAAAGCTACAAAATATGGCTCCTAATTCAACTAAATGTTAGCAGTGCCTTTTGCAGTTGCTTGACAACATTCCATAGCACTCCTAAAGCTGCGTATCTCTGTCATCCATGGGGAAATCATAGCTGCAGCAGAAAAACAAATACATTTCCTCTTCTCCCTCCACTTTAGAGAAGAAGAAATGATGAGACAATGTGAGAAATGTAGGAAGGAATACATAACATGGCTCCTAGAAAACTGCAGCAAAGAAGCCCAAACTGAACATCTCTGGATTTGCTGTGGTTGCTGTACTAGTAAAGAGGTGTTGACTGAGTGAATTCGGCTAGCTGTCTCTGCCATTTTAACAGCAAAACTTCCTACAGTTCAATTATCCACAACAGCTTTCCATAATATCACTGAGAAATAAATTACCAGCGTTCCTGCAAAACAGCTGCTTTTTCTGTAAACTGGTGGAAAGACTCTTTAATGAACATTTATGAGCCCGTCAGCTGGAGCAATCCCTTTCCCCCGAGCAGCATGGCTGCCGGGGCAGGCGCCCCGAGAGGCGTTCTACCTGAGTGCACTTTGCCAGATTGATGAGCTTCCTTCCGACAGTTGACTTTTTATGTAGAGAATTTGTTTGGCATGCGCAAGCTGCTTACATCAATATATTATTAAAAGGGGAGGAGGGAAGGGGCTGCAGACGCTAACTTGTAGCTGTACTGCAGCTTTGCTAGCTGTGTTTATGTATAAATACATACATCTTTTAATCCTGCATTTCTTCTTTCTTTCCCCCCCCCCAGAGAAGCCAGTTACCCGTGCAGTGGMATCCTTCCACTTCCCAAATATGCATCTCTCTGCCTATTTCTTCCTCCCTGGCTGCCTCTCCCCTCTCGTTCTAAGCAGCCCTTTTCCCCCCTAAATTCTCAATGGTCCTTAGTACAAACATGCATAGAAAGGTTACTCAGCGGGTTTGCATAGTAAACACAAATGGATATTGTTCTTGACATCTTGTGAACTTGTCTCTCTCCCTTGTATCTTGAGAGAACATAGGACCTTCTGGGCCTGTACGAGCCTTGCTGCATTTTTAATGATAGTCCCTGAAATGCAGGGGAGCAAGATGTTGTCACCTCGGCATATTTTATCCCTGATCAAACATTAGTTGGCAGCTGTTCTAAACTTGTAACAGTGTCTCATCTACGCCGGCTGCTGGCTTGGTGGCAAGAGTGCAAAATCTCACCCAGCGTCTTCTTTTTCACATCTCTCTCTTGTTCCCTTACCTACACCTTGGAGCCCTGCTCTCCTCTTTAGCATCACGAAATCATTTCCAGCAAACTTCAATACTCAGGGGGGAGACTTAACAAGGAGACCATCTACCTTATGAAGTAGTATTTACCAAAATCAGGGTAAATATATCAAGACATTAAAACATTTATAAACACTGAATGTAATTTCATTTGCACAGATAACAGCAGATATGAAGGCATGTTCTGCGTGTTACATATGGGGTTATTGTTTTTCTTTTTTCCCTGACTGGTCGGTTTGATTTAAATGCTGTTATTTTTGCTCTGTCTTTTTTAAGATTTTTTTTTAAGAGCATAATAGTTGTTTCTGAGAGGGTATTCACTGCTAAGAAACCACCAATATGCAGGATTTTGGCAGGTGTTTACAATCTTCTATGAAAAAATAATTGCTTAAGCCATCACCACCACTGCAGGCTGACTTAAAGTTATTTAAATGGTTTTCAAAAAGTATGATTTCTGTTTTGTCAGTCGTTTTTCATGATCTGAGGGTCTTCATTATTAAGCTGGAGCCACGTAATTTGAAAGTGTTGCTTGTTAATATTTGAGTGTCATTCAGCAATTCTGCACTTGCAGGAAGAAGATGAATGCTTTTTTAAATGGTATTTTTCAAGCCAGTGTAAGAAGTAGGATTTATGGAAGCAATCTTTAATCCTCTCGTTACTACTCTAGATTAGAAAAAGGAGTATAAAAACTCAGAGATTCCATTTAATATATCTGGCATTCACAAAGTATTATATAACACAGCTTCTCCATTTGAACCCCTTTACTACATAATTATGGKTTTTTTTTCTTGATCCCAAACAAGAAACACTTGTTCTGCTGCCAGACACCTTGCTTCAGTATCATCTTTGGAAATGCCCAAGTGACTACTGAGTGTTGCACCCACATCATCTACAACTTGGTACTGGTGACCAGGGATCACAATTAGTAAATGTCTGGTTTAACAGATTAACTGCAATTGTTTGTGTACGTAGCCACTGGACATAAAGTCAGTTTTTATGCAAGAACGTTCAAGACAGCCAAGATTGMTGGAGATAGATACCATAAAGATCTTGACACAATTTTCATCTTCTTTCTAACAATGTCAAGGTGTTGTAGAAAAAGCATTCTCCTGCACAGGACAATGAAATGTTAGGCAAGTTTAGAAATCTAGAGAGGATAAACTGAGATTATGAATTGCTTTGGTCAAAATTTAAATCATTTTGAGTATTATGTTCATTTCTCCTTACTGCATTGGGGGGAGGTGGGGGGGAGACTTCGCAGTACTTGAAAAGGTAAAGAAGGGCAACAAGGCTAATCCAGGATTAAAGAAAATGAGCTCTGAGGACAGTCAGAGATATCTTTAAACCATATGGCCCAGAGGGAAGATATTTAAAGTGGGAATCTCTTGGAACTGTACACACTGCCAACTGGATTTTTCTGGATTTGTACCCAGGCAAGTCATATATAAATGCAAATAGGAAAAATGTCGTTAAGGGGATCACAAAAATGTAGTACGCCTGGGATCACAAATACTTCACTGTAAAATAAACTGAAGTACAACTCTCAAAAGTTGCTAAAGCAAGCCAGGCCAGAGTTATAAAAGCTTGACAACCAACTAACTCTCCTTCTGACTTTTTTCCTCAAATACTGTGAAATCATCACAATTTTATTTACAAGATGATTGCAAAATCATCTTGTGAGACACTATTGACAGAAAACTGATTTTCTCTCTGAAAAGAATGATGTTATAATTCAATTTCAAGTAATGTCTAACTTGACTGATATAGTGAATGCACTATGAAAATATTTTTCCCCCACCATATTTTTGTTTTCTAACAAGCATTCACTGTTTTGTCCATACTCTGTTTCATCTGTTCTGTCTTTCACTAAAACAATAATGTCAGCTTCAAGGACACCTTGCATGAATGCTTTTTTTCCCAAGCTTTCGAAGTAGATATTGCCAGAGAAATGTCAATGAAAGTGCCATTTCTGAGTTTACAGCTGTGAAAGTYCTTTTCAGGGAAAGGGAATAAGAATCAGAGGAGACTGTGGGCAGAGCTCCTTTCACATGGTGTATGATTACTTGCAGTGGAGCAGCAAGAAGAGAAAAAGMAGCCTTCTCTATATAGTGTCAGGGAATAAAGGGAGTCTAAGATGAGCTAACAGACTATTTTGTCACAGAATTTTTGAATAATGTGAAGTCATGTGAATTTGAACAGTTAACAGATGGATTAGAGACCCAATTATCTGTGGTACTGTATATGAACTCCAACAAAGTTACTGTGAAAGAGGCAGCCTGTGCCCTAGCAGATCTGCCTTGAGCCTGGCAAAATGGGCTGCTGGTCTTTATTTGAGCCCTGGGACACAAATGGTATAGTACTTGTTGCACTAGTAGTAACACTGCTGCTAATAAAACGAGCTTTTGAAAAGCTCTTCAAAAGACTGTGTTTCCCTTTGACTGACTGATCTCTTAGACTGGTTACAGCACAAGCATTTCACAGAGAAGGTTTGAATTAGATGAGGTTACAACCCAATTCAGTCAGGTCTCATGCCTGCTTATCCATTTGACTCCTCAGAAGCCTGAGTGGCAGTCTGATGGGGGATCTGCCGCTTAAATTCCCAGGATCTTCAGCTCCTGCACACTTTGGCAAAGGGTTTCATGTTACGCTATACTCAAAGATTTCCAGGACTGCCAGATTGCACTGGGGCTCTCAACACAGTCTCTCCCTCTTCTTAGTCACTAGTAGCTTTCCAAGTCATGTAAAACACTTTGCAAATTGATTCCAGGTTTGGAAAGGTAGCTCTGCACATGAACAGTGGTGAAAGTCCATTCATACATGAGAACCTGTTTTATGTAAACGTGGCTAGGAAAAATTTTAGAAAAAAAAYCACCACCACTTTGTTTCAAAACTACTGAAATGTTCCACTTTAATATTTTGACAAAATTAGGCAGCTGAGGACAATTAATGAACACCTATATTTAAACAACATTGGGAATTCAGGCTGAAATAGAAATGTCAGTACTAAACAAAATCACAGACCTTTTAGTTATTTTTTGCTATAATTTAAGTGACTTCATGAAAATCATCAGGTATTTAGACAAGTAATTGTTAAAAGTTTCACATGGACACATCCTCGGCTAGCTAATACCCCATGAATTAACAAACTGTACTTCCAGTGGAGTAGGCAGAGAGGCTGGACAGTTTTGCTGTAAGTGTTTGGTAGTGCTGGAAGTCAGACAACCTCTGTATGTGAGAGCAACACACCTGATGGCTTGCCAGAGGCAGGAGATGAGGTTCAGCAACCTGAGAACTCCCTTCCCTGATTGTATCCTATCCGCTAATAAACACTATGGTCTTTCTAAAAAATATACAGGCCTTTGTTCTGACAAAGGACAAGGGCATGTTTCAGGTTTTTTTATTACCTCTTTTGCAGGAAAATCCAAAGCCAGGCCACACAAATGAAAGAAGGCATAGGTTTTTGTAAACACTGCTAGTGAACAGTCATTTGATTAACAGAATTATTAGCTTCCTATTTCTTCATACCTTCAAACCAAGGCTGTCTGTTTTGCTAGAAACTATGGACTCAGTATGGGGCAGCTATGTCAGATATATAATGCTCTGCAATATAGAAAGACCAGTGGCTCTGGCTTCAAACTCAGTGAGTTTGAAGGGAATCAAGAAGCAGATTAAGGGGGGCTCAGATCTTAGAAAGTTACACTGTAAATATTACAGAGGAGTCCAATCTCACTAGTCACCGCAGGAAAATAAATTTGGCGTTCAGTGTCTGAGAAAAGCTTGGCCCATCCCCGATTTACAGCTGAGGAGACTGAAGGGGAGTCAGGGGAGACTATCTCTTTAGAATGACATGATGGCTGACTCTGATAATTTGATGGCTACTCCCAGGTCTAGGAATCATGGCAGCTGATCCAGATACATCATAAAATGTGCAATGCATAACACAACAAATCAAGATAAAAGCTTTCTCCAGTGGACAAAATACTCAGGCTATCACTACACTGGTGTCAGGTTAAAGTGTGTGTCAAACATGAAACATTGTTCAATGTACCACATCGCARCTGAGCAGAGGAAAGTCTTTATCATAGCCTTCCTTTTCCCTCCTTTTTATAACTGGTTCCGTAATATAAAAGGTCAGATATTTTTTCCACCCTGACCAGAAAACACCTGCAAATTCCAGACCACACCACAAATCTCCCAGCTCGTTGCTTTAATCAAATAGGCTGGTTATACATGCCCACTCTTGGTTGCTTTTTGGATGGATAAACATTGAATTCTTTTCTCCCAATTGACACATCTTCAACAAAGAGGTACCGTGTCTGACCATGACATCTACATTTTCTCCACTCCTACCGCAAAGCCGAAAACTTTGGCAGTGAGAGCTGTGGAAAAGGGAATGGAAACTGGCTCTTTCGCTATATGAGGTCTTAGTTACCAGGCTCTGGTAGTGTCTTGCCTAACTGAGGCCATTGACAACTTTGGGGTGCTCAGCTGTCAGAACACAAGTACCAGATCAGATAAACCAAAAAATAAAACCCTTAAACCAGTATCATCTGAAACTTTCATCCAGGATGTAGGAGGGGCAGGCGGCAATTGTTCCTGGTCCTTATCGGGGCAATTTTATCTCAGACAGACCTCTCTCCTTGCAGCACTGTGCCCTATGATGCAGACTCTCTTGCTGCAGCACTTTCAATTCCTACAGGACACTTAAATATTCAGTGGAAGAGAAGAAGAATGAAAACAACACCAGATACCAGCAGGTAGGACGCTTGCCCTGATTCCACTGAAGTTTTATGGGGTTTGAGTCTCCGCATTTCCTGCTGTTGCAGAGCGCGAGTGACTCTTCTCYCAGCTTGCCAGCTTCTCTGAACCCACTTTCTCATGGACATTTCCCCACACATTGTATAGAAATGTAGTGCATCTGCCCATCAGCTGTGCACTGTTAGGCAGCAGGACACACCAGAGTTAGGCATTGCATTGCTCCCACCTACCTTGTGTATGCCCTACCTTGCACATTAAAATGGCCTCTGATAATGAGGTCCTTGCTAATGAGTGATACATTTTATCCTGTGTTAATTTGTATCAGCATTATGCGTTTATAAAAAATGCAAGTACGCTTCCCTTTGGGTCTTCTAAAATAATTTTTTTAACTCTTCTCTCAATTTATGGGATTAATTAATGTTAATGGGATTAATTTGCTCCATCTATCACTCCTCTTACTTCATTGCGTGGGCCTTAATCTATAGGTACACACTGCAAAATAAGATAGAAAGAATCACTTACTGTAATCTCAATTCAGAGTAGCTGATTTGACAAGTTATGCAGTGGGACTCATCATGATAGCAGTCAGGAGGAAGAATTTTCTGTCCTTTTCTTTAAAAAGCCATAAGAATGCTAATTCCTGTTCTTGCTTTTTCTCTCTTTTTTTTGCCTTTTTGGTAAGGGTTGGGGAGGAAAGGATCTTATGCATAATTTAATTGCTTTGTCTTTCTCCCTCAGGTCAGTATATTATATTATATTGAAAAGTAATTATGCAGCGAAAGTAAAATGTCAAACTGCAGATGTCTGGTAACAAGTAGTACAGATGTGAACGATTCTATTATGTACCATCTTGCAGACATCTTTATACCTTTCCTCTGAAGCTTCACCCTATGTGCTTATACGTTTGAGTATTTATGCGCCCTGGATGAGATTTGCTTTTTTTCCCCCCTTTGCAGCATCTAAATCCCAAGCTGGGTTGCCTTGTTGGCAATGATTGATTACCCAATATCTAATTAAACCTGATCCAATCACTTATTATGCAGAGTGGAACAAACAAACTGAAGTCGACTGTCAGACCCGTGATTGATGATACTGCCAATCCAGCTTTTGTTGCGTCTAATGTCCTGACGCTTGTTACAACCAGCCAAAGCTGCGCTGGACAAAGCGTTCTGTCACTCTTCACACAAATTCACTCCCCTCCCCCCCACACGCTCCTCTCCCCCTTTTTTTTTTTAAGAAAAAATTATTGAGAACAGCAGAGGTTCTGTTTGGGTTAGTGTGTACAATGAGATCAAAGTCCCCTAGAGATCCAGAGTCCTTAAGTGGCAGGGAGTGGAAGAAAAAGAGTATGTGTGTGTGGAGGGGGGGGCTGGCAGGAGGTGCACTTGGTATGGTAATGAACCTACCTTAGGGAGAGTGACAGATATGACATTAAAGCAAACCTAGCAGGGTAATAATTTCTTTTCTATTGTCTGCCAAGCAGGGTTCTCTTCGCAGCTCTCATTTATAAATTTTTCAGTTTTAATGTTTTAATTATTTAAAATGCAAATAGGTTCCTGAAGAAAGAAGCAGAAAATAYAAATTCCCTAAACAAATTCAACTTTTGAAGTTGCATTCAGAYATTATAAAACCTTTCTTTTGTGCCTTGCATTTAGCTTAAGTTAGTTAAGTTTGGGGTTGATTTKGGTTTTTTTTGTGAGCCAAGAATTAGTCAAACTTTTTGTAGTTTTTCATTTTCGTATTTTTATTAGTTCAAGCCATTTTTTTRTTTTGTTTTGAGAACAAGTGAAATAAAATGTCATATTCCCTCAAGAGTCAAAGAACTAGTTAGAAAAATGCAGAGGTTTTTGTATGATGGTTTATTTCTTGACATTGTCTGTGTTTCAAATGCTCAAATTGTACTTAGATATTAACGAAATTCACATAAAGTGGTGATTTATACCCCTTCACAAGTTGAAAATATCTGTTTAATGGATCCATCCTCATATAAATTGTTTATACTCAATGTGGGCAAGTCTCTGTGTGTATGTGCACATGTGCAAGATTCCCATGTGATAATTGGAAGAACTGGTAAATGTATTTTTCAAAACCTTATGCAATTAATCATATGTTTACAATTCCATCACTTGCTCGGYAATCTATCTCACAATTTTAAGATTCCTGACTCCCATACAGCTTCAAACAGCTGATATTGAAAACAAAACTAAAATAAAAGAAACAAAATCCAATAACACTTTAAAAGATTTTACTCTTAAGCTAGAATTTCCTTACAACAGTTATTTTTTCTGGAATAAAAGGAATAACAACATCCAGTTTGGAACCTTTTTTTTTCTAGACAGGTAATACAATTCTAAAGTTTATTTGTTTCCTTTCCCTGCCAGGCCAGACACAAGAGCTCTGCACATTTGGCCGAAAGCTGTGAAGGTGCGTAGGTCAACACATTTTAGTTCGATACTTCTTTATGTCTAGAAAAAAACATGTAGATTATTTATGGGTATGTTTTAAATATTTCACTCCTCCATCCTACCTCTTAGATCTAAATGGTGCAGCAGCTGGATGGACAAGTGAGTTCATTAAATAGCCCCAGCATCACTAATGAAAACTCTTAAATCATACCAAAAACATGTCTCTGAAATWTATTAGGAACATAGAAGTCAAGTTCTAGCAGTAGTTCACAGATGATTGGTTTACAGAATGGTTGAGGTGGGAAGGGACCTCTGGAGATCATCTGGTCCAACACCCTTGCTCAAGCAGGGCCATGTAGAACCAGTTGCCCAGGACCATGTCTAGACAGTTTTTGARCATCTCCAAGGATACAGACTTCACAACCTTCCTGGGCAACCTGTACCAGTGCTTGATCACCCTCACAGTAAAAATGTTTCCTTATGTTCACACAGAGCCTGATGTGTTTCAGTTTGTGCCCATTGCCTCTGGTTCTGTCACTGGGCAACATTGAAAAAAGCCTGGCTCCATCCTCTTTGCACCCTCCCTTCAGGTGTTTACATATGTTTATGAGGTCCTCCCTGAGCCTTCTCTTCTCCAAGCTGAACAATACCAGCTCTCTCAGCCTCTCCTCCTAAGAAAGATGATCCAGTCTCTTCATCATCATAGTGGCTCTTTGTTGAACTTTCTCCAGTATGTCCGTGTCTCTCTAGTATTGAGGAGCCCAGAACTGAACACAGCACTCCAGGCATGGCCTCGTCAGTGCTGAGTAACGGGGAAGGAAGTTTTACTACTGGCACTATGTGATGGGCCATAATCATACATCGTAAGTATACAGCTGCCGGCCAAAAGTGCCTAACTAGCCCAAAATTGTTATCTTTTAGACAAATATACTCACAAGAATCTCTGCATGCATCTATATTTTCGTGAGAGGAAAATCTCATAAAGTGTGTTAACATTTAAACAACTTCATCTTCAAAGGATGTAGCACGCACAAGCACTTGCAGGATTTTAAAGAGAAGTAAAATAGACAAGAAGGTAGAATACAGCCCTTATTTACTAGCAAAGGAGGACAGTAATGGAAGTAAATTAAAGACTGGGAAACACCACCATAAGAAAAAATGTTTTGGAGGGTGCTGAGCTACAGAGAAAACAACCATGTGAACGTCCAGTACTATACGCTGCGTGGTGCCCTTTATCTTTGTGCTCATAGCAGTCACAACAGTATCAGGTCCTCTGTCTTGATGGGGGTCTTTCTTCAAGACTAAGACTAACTACATTGCACTGACGGATTTGGAAGAAGGAGGAGAAATGGGATTTGTGAAGCATATGACTTGCATGCAGAGCATCAGTCTCTTAATGTCATACTCACACAACTTTAAGAAGGAAAACATATGTTTTTCTTTCATATACCATGATTTCAACCTACACAGAAATATTCTTCACACAAACTGAGGGCCAGATTAAAAAAGAGGCGTGTAGCTGTATGAAGACACTAGAAGAATTTCCCCAAACGTCTAGGTATTTCAAAGAAAACCTCATCTTGCACAAAACATCTGGTGAATGCAGGAGTGATGTCTGTCTAATTCACACTAATGTATGTAATCAGCAAATATGATGAGGCTAGCTGAATTTCCTCAGCACAAATAACAAGAGAAACAACCCTCTAGCATTCAGACTGACTTACTCTGTTGCAGAGCTAGAGCTAACACAATCTGCAGGTAGGGCTGATACCTAGCTTACATAGTTCTAATTTTATGGCTCGACTCTAGCTACCCATCCCCTTCTGTAATAAACTAATAAACTTTATATTGGTCTCCATGGAAGCTACAGAATTATAGTGGGGTAAATGGGAGGAGAATCAAGCCCTAAATATTTTAATCATGCTGACAGACATGGAGTTAAGTAAAAAGGAAAAAAAAAAAAGCCAAAGAAACAAAATAGGTTTCTCACAGCATTAAAAATAAATGTTTTACACCAGGGCAATAGGAGGCTAACATTACCAAAGGAAGCTAAATTTAGCCTGTGAAAGGTTATCTTGGGCAAGCACTTATGGTACATTTCTCTAAATTTTCACTTCAATTAATCTCCAGAAATTCAGTGTCTGATCCCAGTGACAGTAGCCTCTGGCTTCTTCAGAGCGACTGCCGAGGAAAAATTATCTGACACATATCAAACAAGCAAGAAATGACACTGGACAACATTAATCAAAACTTTCTCATTTCCTGAAGAATTAAGCATTAAATAATTAATTCCAGCACTACAGGCAGCTGTAAAAGAGGCCTCGTGCCTCCCCGCTGGTAAGAATTTGTCCTTGTCTAAAAGACTAGATTGATATATTTATTATTTATCAGATTAATCATGGCCAAGAACATTATAGATTGGCAGCCAAGCCCAGCCAGTTATATTGTAGTGGCCTGTTATTGGAGCTTGGAAAGAACCTGGTACATCAGCAACATTCAAAAGGGGAAGGGGTAGAAGAGTTTGCCCTCAAGTATTATTTAAAAAAAAAAAAGAACGAAAAAGGAAAAAAAAGYTCCAATTTTTTTTTGGTTTTTWAAAAAAAAAGGAATTGGACAAAGAAGACGTCATTGATTCAGCACCTCAGTGGAGGCTGCTAGCTCCTGGGGTCATTTTTATTTCTGTTTGCTAAAGACTGAAGGAGGCCCTTAGGATGTGGGTCAGAATACCAACTATTCTACGTGAAGCCACAATCATTAGTTTTAAAACAGAGTTTCAGTGGCAGACAGATATAAATCAATTTAACCAGCACGTACAAGAAAAACCACTTCCAACCCTTCATTTTCCTTGTGTTTATCCAAGTACAGTAGCTGTGAGACTGATCTATGGTTTAGGTTTGCTTTCATTTTTGCTAGCTGGCCGTGGTACCAAGTAGCAGAGTAACTAGGAAGTTACACCCTAGGGGATCAGCATGCCAAGTTCCTGTAGATTAATAGGTGTTAGACAAAAACTTCATATAATTTCCTATAATTTTACCATGTGGTCCTTTCTTTTTCCCTCTTTTTCAGTTTTCCTCCCTACTGCTTCCATTCTGCCACTCAGGGTAGTAATGTCTTATATCAAATTTTACTTTTTCATTTTGACTAGGGGATTTCTCACTTCTTTTCAATAAGCATGCACACACAGTCAAAGGAAATCATAACTGGAATTCACAATTTAAGGTTTGTCCCAAAAGCCAACCTCCCCTCCACATCCTCTTTTCTTGTTTCTATGGTAGGGGAAACATGAGTGAAATTTCTCATGCCCCACAAGAAGTTTATTTCTGTGTGTGCCTCCCCACTTTGCTCCTTTCATGTCACCTGCATGTTATCTGGTAACAATAAAACAGAAGGAGAGTTGCTATATACTTGATGAGTGAGAAGTGATGAGATATTGTTTAAGGGCAACTTTGTTTCTGCACAGACCAAGAGTCCCCTGCTAGTCTATGAGAGAGGAAATTTCAGGATGGTTGGACACAGTAAGTGTTTTATTTTGAAAAGGTAAGTAAGAAAAAATAGAGTGACAGCAAAATCTGGCCCTGAAAAAGCAGAAAGAAGAGTCAACACCAGTCGTGCTGCTTGGACCTTGGATAGATAATGAAATGTTTGATAAACATTCTGTTAAGGTCACAAGAATGTCCACGCTAGGTCACATGGAAAACCCATTCAGCCCAGTCATCCCCAACAAAGTCAAACTGTGCATACCTAGGTAAGACTACAAGRCCTCCAGCTTTTGGGGAAACAAGCAAGAGGTTCCCAAACTCTAGAGACCATGTAGCTACGGGTTTCCAATGGTCTTGAGATCTGGGGGTTGAGGGTTTCCTAAGTTGGAAGAATGAACCTTGTATATGATTAATCTAGACGGACTTTTCTACCATGAGTTTTTCTACCCGTTTCTTGATTTCATGTGTGAATAGCATTAGTAGTGTCCTGTGACAATCAGTTCCACATTTAACTATGCAYTGCAAAAGAAACACCTTCTCTTGTCTGTTTTGAACCAGCTACCTGCTTGTTTGATGCCCTCCAAATCTTCAACGGGAGACAGTGAACATTTCCTTCTTCACCTGCTCCATGTGGCTTGTGAGGTTACCACCACTGAGCATACTGACTCTGGACTCTGCTATCAATAGTGTTTCTTCACTTCTTAACATTACATGTAATTTTGTGCTTTGGAGCACAATCAAGTCAGATGCTTCAAGCACCGACTACTTTCTCTTACCTTTCTTAAATTTCAGTTTAGGAAAGGAGATCTTTTTCTTATCAGAAACTTGTGGAGAATGCTTACAGAAACGTGAAAAGAAATGTAGAAGAGAAAAAGAAAATGTTTGTTTATATGAATCTTTTAGTCTTTCCAAACCCTCTGCCATTCATGAGAGTGAGCCTATGCAGGATCAACACAGTCCAGAGGAAAAAGAAAGCTTCAGTTTTGCCATTTCTTGATATTCCATGACGTTCACTATCCCATAGCTAAGGGATACTATGTGGGATAGCAGGATATTCTAGCTATGAGATGATGAGAAAAGTTACGGTTTTTGTGTAGAAAAAAAAAAGAAAAAAATTTGGATGGAAAGGAAGGTTTAAAAAAGCTCAAAAACTCAAACACTCAGAAAACTGAAAAATTAAATTTAAAAAAAATCATTAAAAATCACTATTCTTGAAATAATCTTGCAATTGTTGCAGAGCCAACTGATGTTTTTTGTTTTAAACAGAAAAAAAGGAGGGAAAAGTACATTTTAAGGGGGTGCCTGCATCCTTTTGGC
This sequence comes from Oceanodroma leucorhoa, assembly GCA_030449065.1. Taxonomy (NCBI): domain Eukaryota; kingdom Metazoa; phylum Chordata; class Aves; order Procellariiformes; genus Oceanodroma; species Oceanodroma leucorhoa. The sequence goes on along the minus strand of JASVER010000049.1, from coordinate 1,539,587 downwards.
CATGTCCACTCTAAAAGACTCTGTTCCTCCCGGGGCCTGGCTGAAGGGGCTCAGGGCCAGCTCAGCCCCAGTGCAGCCACAGGCAGCTCCCCCCTGCTGRGGATGGGCAGAGGTGCCCAGGCAGCACTGCAGGCCAGGGCCAACCCCCAGCCCCAAGAGCTTCTCTTCAACACTCTGCCAACAATACCATGCACGTGAATTTCCCTACGTCAAACCCCACACCTGAGTATTGTGGAACCACAGCTACGAAGAACTTTTTTGCACTGAAAGAACTTATGTGCAAGTAGAGCAACTCTTCTATATGGTTGGTTTTCTTGCGGTAGAGAAATATCCTCATGAACGAATACAGCCAGTCATTCCCAAACCCGAAGCTTTTGTGGCTATAACACACCGTATTGTTAAATTCAGGCAGCTTGCTGCTTAAATCCTTTTATATCGCTGTGGCATCTCTCCAATGAGGGATGCACCTCCTCTCTAAATCTTTTTTCCCCTTCCTCCAGATGCACATGTTGTTTTCTCTGTAAAGGATAATTAAATTTCCTGCTTTTCCAAATATATATAGACAACTTCAAACTTGAAATGAGAAAATAAATAAGAAAAATAGCATAGATTAAATTCTGCTGGACTCAGCAAGCCAAAGATAGTTAGATATTTTCAATGTCTGCACACAGCTAAAGTATTTAATGTTTTTCAGGGTGAAAATGTTTGATAGGACATTAGACACAAACAAAACTTCACAAATGAAAATGTCCACAGTGAAGCAAGGAACACAATCTTAGGGATGAGAAATCATGTTTTTTTCTGCTGGTTATGGTTTTACATTTTAATTGCAAAGGTTAAAAGCAAAGTATAGCAGGCCGTTGCTTTCTGATCTGGCTCCAAAAGGAAACCATGCAGACTTGCTCAGAAGTTGGGTTTTTTTGTGCTTCCTGGGGAACCCAAAGGGCTATGTTTGAAGCACTTTATTTTAACTCTGGTTTACGTCATCCCAAGAACCCAAGTTCTAAACTGATAGAATAATTTCTAAAGGAAAGTAAGCAATCTTTCATGAAGCCCATATAAAGAAAAGCTTATGGTTGATTCTAACCAGAAGTGTCAAAAGTGTCACATCTGCATATTAGGCTGCTGCTCTGTAAAAACAAGTTTATTACCTGGCTTCACATACTTGTCACATTTCTCCTCAGAAAAAAAAATGTAAAAGGTCAGCATAAAATACTGTGCTGTGGATCTATGAATTGTTCACAAACATCTAAAAATATAACTGTGTGCTTCTGTATAAAATAGGAACTAGTGGAAATACTGAAACTGAGCAGAATTCTGTCTTCACGTATACGTTCTTTTATTTACTCCTACTCATATTTTGATGAATTAAATGCACAATCAGCTTTTGAACATTGCATATTATTTCTCAGATAATGTGTCTTTCATATGAAGTTGACTGTTTACCTGAGTATTTACCAAGGCTTTATAATTCATCTTTAAAACATATAGTTATTTTATACCTTATTTTAGCAGAAATAACAAAAACTTTCCATATTCACTCACCAAATGTTAAAAAACAACCTAAAAGCTAAGCTCTGTCTTGTTTTTCATAAACTCTAGTTCAAGAGAAGTCCCTGGTTGGAATTCTGGAAATTTTTTCTTAAAATGGCAAGCCTTGCAAACTAGATGAAACTTTTAATATGCATCTGCTAGARAAGAGAGAAAAAGTCCTAAACCAAAACTTTAGAAATTGATTGAAAATATTGTTCCTATACAATAAAACACAGAACCACATGGAAAATCTGAGCATGACTGAGCTTCTGAATCTACCCCAAAACCCGGCCATGAAGGAGATAGCTCAGACACCAGTAACACCAAGCTTAGGAACAGCTGTTTCTGAGACGGCTTTTGTAGCTTGTGGTGAGCTCTGTAGCATCAGGGTGTCCATCTGGGCCATGGGAAGCAGAAGCAGGTCTAGGGCCAACTAACACTCCTAGTGCTGCTGGAAAAGGGCAAACAGGACAGAGCACTTCAGTCTTACACTTCTTTTTCTCCTGTGGTGACTGCGACAAACAAGAGAAGAGATTTGGAGAACCAGATCCCAGTAAATCAGGTTAGGCCGAAAAAGAGTAGTAACCAGACCTGGGGCCAGATTGCATGCCAGGGAAAAAGTAGTTTTACCTTCTGAAGAGATACTGACTGCAACAGCAAAAGAAATCTGAAGCAACAATGAGACAGGGTAACTGGTTATTTGTTTGCTGTTCACTAGATGTTCCCTTCAGCAACTTTGAAAGGCCATGGTTGTGCAGAAGAAGGGAAAGCTGCCTATTTGCAGTATTCTGGGTAAGAGAAAACTTCTGAAAGTGTAAGTAAAGAAAAGAAGTTTTAAGAGATTAAGGGGGACATACAGAGAGAAAGCATCTGATACATACCTAGACCTTAGAGGGGATGGAGCGATAGGGAAGACTTCATAAGGACTAGAGGAAACTGCACAGAATTGGTTGAAAGTTAGGACTCCGCTGAAATGCTGCTAGAATCAGACCAAACAGTAAGGAGAGGAGATGTCCTGGCAAGATATGGTAGGCTGCCCTGGTTTTGGCTGGGATAGAGTTAGTTTTCTTCCTAGTAGCTGATATAGTGCTGTTTTGGTTTTAGGATGAGAATAATGTTGATAACACACTGATGTTTCAGTTGTTGCTGAGCAGTGCTTACACTGAGTCAAGGACTTTTCAGCTTCTCATACTGCCCTGCCAGCGAGTAGGCTGGAGGTGCACAAAAAGCTGGGAGGGGACACAGCCAGGACAGCTGACCCAAACTGACCAAGGGGATATTCCATACCATATGACATCATGCTGAACAAAAAACTGGGGGGGAGTTGGCCGGGGAGGCCACTGCTCGGGAACTGGCTGGGCATCGGTCAGCAGGTGGTGAGCAATTGCATTGTGCATCACTTGTTTTGTGTATTCTTTTACCATTATTATTATTTTCCCTTCCTTCCCTGTCCTATTAAATTGTCTTTATCTCAATGCACGAGTTTTACCTTTTTTCCAATTCTCTCCCCCATCCCACTGAGGGGGGGAGTGAGCGAACGGCTGTGTGGTGTTTAGCTGCCTGTCGGGTTAAACCACAACATAGGCAGAGGGAGAGATTTCTTTGTAACTCTCTTGTAGTTTCTTAGTCTTTTTTTGCCCATCTAATCTACGTTCCTGTATGTCATTACTATGAAATTTTCTTTGTCGTACTTTGTATTCTGACAAAACCTAGTTCTAGCTCTTGCAAATCCTACTGCTTACTCTATTTTGTGCCATGGTCAGATCTAAACAAACCACTGGATTATGTAAGATCCTGACATAAATGGTGATATTTGAGTGAATGTGTAGCGTGGAGGCACTTAGCTGTTACACATCCACTCATCAGTGAAAGCATTATATGTCAGTGATTGAAGCAGGAGTTAGAACCGTGTTATCTGCTGTATCCACTGCTCTGTAGAATTACACCCAATAAAGATTTATTACTTTATGCAAAATGGGACAGATGGGAAATATTAAAATAAACAAATTGAATCTCCAGAGTATCTCCTACAGGGGAGTTAAATCAKTCATATGAGAGCTGGAACAAGTAGGCTCAAATGATTTCAAGACCAAATTGACTCCCTGTCTTTCATACACTGGGTGACAGCTTTTWCCACTGGTCCATTGATTGACAGTCTCTGACCACCACCTCCATTTCCAGCTGTGACACAAACTGGGGAGATGGGTCCGAACTCAGAAGACACCATAATAATACCACATAGCAGCTTCAGTCCTACAGGCAAGACAAGTTGGGGAATACATAGTTTTCACTACAGCTTAAAGACAAGATCCAAATATTAGATAAGGGATTAGATGCTCTTGATATCACTTCCCCTAACTTCAAATCTTCTGGCCCTGGGAGGTGGCCCAGGCTTGTCCCTTATGCTCAGCCTCAACCCAAGAGTCTTGTTTTGTTAGCTTTACAACCGAAAGTAATATTGTTTTGTAGACTCAGTGCTGCCCTGCTACAGCTGTACCACTTGATTTCATGGAGTGAACTCAGCCAATTACTGGCTTCTCCACCACAAAGATCTTGTTCCTCCCTAACAGCACCTACCTACTTGAGAGGAAGACAAACTTCCTCATGTTGTAAGGGTTAGCTTTTGCTGCAGACTAAATACTGTCTTCACATTCAGCCTTCATGAACTCTTTTAGTCCCCTGCGAGGAGATCCCATGCTGATCACAATGGAGAGGTGCAATCTGCCCCCTATTCCCCCTGCCATGGGTGTACCACAAGCCTCCAAAGCTTGAGCCTATCAGCAAAGAAAAACAGAACAAGGCAATACTTCCAACAGGGAACATTCAGATCTTCTGGGAAAAAGCCAAACAGGTGAAATGAAGGTTAAAAAAATAAGTCTGTGCACTGTATTTTTGAGAATCGACTTTTCCCTCCGGTCTTTTTGTTGGCTTCTTCAGCTACAATGGTCCCACACAGTCCCTAGGGAAGCCTCTTGCCATCCGTCACCTTTGAGCCTCTGGGCTGAGAGTTTGGTCTTCACTGCAGCTAGGAGTCCTGTTCCTTTCAGAAGCCTCCCTGTTGGTTTTCATGCTGCACGCACCCTGTTTGCTGTCTGTCTCAGGACATGAGTACAAGATATATTGACTTTGGCAGCAAAGCCAAATTAAAAGGCTCTTTTTCCCAAGCAGTTGTTCTCACACACTAGTTCACTGCCCATTCAGCAGTGCCTGGACAACAGTTTTGGATGCCACACTGTAAATCAGCTCTCTGAAATGATCTGAGTTACAAATAACCTTTTTAAAGGTTATTTTTAACTTGCATTGGTTTGGTGTGTATTGATTTGCAACACAAAAAAAATTGAACAGAGCCATTGTATACAGCATGGCCACAGGGTAACAGCTAAGGAAGTGCATGCTCTGAAGCTGGCTTGCTAAGTAACAAAACTGGGTATCCTGGTATCCCCACCCTCTTACCTTACCCCACACTGCATTCCCAAAGCATCCCTGACAGAGCAGACTGTTTCTTGTCATGAAAGAGCAGTCCTTCCTCCTCCTGTGAGGGCCTGGGCAGAGGGGAAGCACACCAGCTGGGGTAAACAAGCAGCCAGCCTCCCTTCTGCCCCACCACACCAYCTTGAAAGAACAGGTGATTTTAAAGCAAACTGGAAGCAGACAAATTAGAGAGCTTTCCTCTCTGTCGTAAATTCAGAAATGTAAATACATTCCAGCAGTAAGACCGACTTTTTAAAAACACTGGAAACACAAGGCAAATATTTGTGCCTGCTGCACAAATAATGTGGTATGATTTTAGACTGTTGAGAATGTAGCGGTGTCTTTTAAAGTCGACATCAAGCACTGGTTGTTGAGCAATAATGAAATTAAAAGAGTTGATAAATATGGGTTTTGGTAGCCAAACAGGTGGCTTCTGTTTCCTAAAAACCAACTAAAATTATGAAACTGGGGCAGGCAGGGAGGTTGGAGGGGGCAAGAAAGAACTTTTAAATATGCTTTTCATTTTTACATCTTAATGACAGCTGATACTGTTCCTCGCCCACCTRTTTGGCTGGTGGAAAAAAGCTGTCAATTAACTCTCAAAGTCAGAGGAAAACCAGGAATACCTTAGCAAGAATTTGAGATTTTTGATCATATGAATCTTTAATACAGGAATCATGTTGTTAATGTTACTGTGTTTATCAAGTACTCACATACAGATGGTAGGATAGTTTACGTCGCTTTGGCCTTATTATTATTATTTTCCTCTTTTTCTCCCTCCGGTACTTGCCTTCATCTCTCTAAGAGCTTTCTATCCCCCAYAAGACTTCTGCGTTCTTCCACTTGCACATGAAATATATGGCTGCCATTTTTGAAATTAAACCAAGTCTAAGTATTATCCTGACCTGAAACACCAATAGCAGCTCTCACATTCACAGTCCATTGAACATTATTAATTTATGATCACATCTTGCTGTGCCTTAGCCATTTTCGCTCTTTCTCTGAATTAACCTACCACAGCAAGCCTGCCTGCTGCACAAAATAGTGCAAAGTAGGATAACATCCTGCTGAGACACTTGGTATGCYAGGTAATGGGAAAGTATGCCACATCTGAAGGAAGGTTTTCTTCTTTCCATTTTGAATCTTGGTTTTGTGCTAGGTGAAAGTAGAGCAGGAACACAGATCATTTAGTTTAGCATTTAGATGTTCAAATGCTATAATTTCCCTTTGAAATAATTTTGGCTTTATCATGCTCCAACATAATCAGCGTCTGGTCTTCAAATAAAGGAATACCAACACAAAAGGTATTTGCAAACCTACCTCTTTTACTTATTGTACCTGAAGTAGAAAGTAACATTCAGGCTCTTTCACTAACCAAATCAGTGATTTTCCAATGCATTTGAAAGTGAAAGCCTACAAAGCTATATGGTGTTTTCAGCATTACTTTTCAAATTTGCAAACCCCTTAAATAAGAAGCAACATAGGGAAAGGGCTACTTGATCATTTGTTAAACAAATATCAAAGATATGCATACTAATGCCAGAAGGAGTGCTTTCGGGTGTTCTATTTACAGAATTGTAATTACATTTGCTGTTTGAATTGGCCCTCCAAAGAATTAAAAATAAGCAGCCATGGCTTTTTATTGCTATCCAGTGTTCCCTGGTGGCTTCTCTCTGAGTGTTCTGACTGGCAATTGTTCCAGGCTCACTTGTGCCAGTAATGCATTTGTTAATYAGGCTAAGAGTACTACAAAAACCACAACACAAGCCTCTTGTCAGCATATGCTGATCTAACCTCTTGAAAGGACGGTTATTTAAATAGATACCTTTTGAGTTTTTGCTATTTTTTTTTCTAACATGTAAATATTCCCCTAAATATTAGTTATGCTGGTTTAAATTTTTATGGGATCAAATATTTGTTTAATTCTTGTTTTCCATGTTCACTTTTCCGTTTCAATGTTCTTTCCTCCCCTAATCTCCTACACATACAAGAAAGAAGTCTTGAAAACAAACTTTTTTGACACTAGTCAAAACAGCTTTCTGCACCTATAGTTATATCTAATGTCAGACTGGGTTCTGCAAAGACTGGGCTGGAGGGAGGTGGAGATATTGCTCTTTTCTGCACCAGCACTAAGAACACAAGAACAACGCCGAAGACATGCCAGAGAGTAAAAGGACGATCTACAGTGGAGGGTCACTTTCTAAAAAAACCTGCATGTCAGGCTGCTCTGATTCTGTGCTCCACCCATTCAGGTAGAAAGAAAAGGGATGAACTTAATTAGGCTGTAACTTCATTACTGGTTTCAGAATGATCGGGCAACAAAAACTCAGTGTGCACTTCACCAGTCTGTTTTAATAATTCTCACCTGTCCAAAGGCTGCCACCAACTCTCTAATCTACAAACCTGTTTTCACACCATTCTCCACAGCCCTTTATGTATAAAATCTGTAAGTCATTGCTTGTCGTTGCTTGTCAAGACAAAAATAGGGAACTAAGGCCAAGAGGAAATCTGCAGAAACTTGAAGCACCATTGGCTTTCACCTTTGAGACTGGACACAAATATAATTTACATTTTAAAGAAAAATGTATTAATGTCTTTCATTTTCATATTAGAAGATAAAATACTAAAATTGTAGTAAAGTTTCCCTTTCAGGAAATTCTGGGCAGAAATTTAGGCCGATTGTGATTCTTACCTATGTTCTATGTGGATTTCTTAAAATGAAGGAAGCATTCTCTTTTCACTTCATGCAGTATAGCACTCAACATTTTATCAAAAGATTTGCCTAAATATTTTCTATCTATCTCAGACAATAGTGCTCACTTCTATACACAGAGAGAAAAGTTAGTAATCTCAATTCAGTATAGAAAAATATTGAAAAAAAATGGGTTGGTCTTCCCAACAGAAATAGTATTATTCACTTGGAAGTCAAACCACTGTGTTTGGAATGTTCTCTGTTTTGGTTATCATCTGCCTGAGTATGTACTCAGGGCTAGGGCTGAAGCTTGGTTTTCTGTAACTGCCTGCTTTTACACTGAAAATATTTGCTTTTACCCCCTTTGGAAAAAAGGGAAATATGTGGGGGAAAAAAAATGTTTTGGCTAAGATGGAGGAACATGAACAGAAATGTACTCTAAACCTTCATTTTTTTCCATATATTGGGGTCCACATATGTACCTTTTTTCCAGTGATGTACCAGCCTCACCAGATACATCACAAAAAATACATTTCCAATAAGAAGTGGCCAATTGCTGAGAGTGGGTACTAGAGCCATTCAACCTGTAACATTCATGAGGCAATGGAAGAAGAACTTCTGAATGCAAATTTCCAAGAATCCAGTTTTCACATTAAAAAATAATAACATTTCAGAATGCTTASCTTGAGGAGAATAGGGAAGAACTGTCCAGCTATATTCTGGTGGGACACAATGCTGACACAGTAAGAGTAAACCTGAGGGGTCTTATGTGGTAAAATGAATTTCGTATCACAAAGACTAGTACTTCAGACTAAAGAATTTGTGGGCAGTAGATTTAAATGTATAAATGGGACTAAGCAGGACCAACAGCCCTGCAAAATCTGTTGGCAAAAAGCTCTAGGAGGAATTTAAGAAAGCAAGAAAAACATGTTTAGAATACAATACCATCTTCATAACATTGCAGTACTGCTCATCTAGCATTCGACATAGCAGAAGAATATGACCCTCTGTGAATCCCTGTCACCCTCATCACTCAGTAACCCATCAGAAGTTAATTCATTCTAGGACAGGACAGAGGAGAGTCTGGCTGCACTGCAGATGAAGGCATGACTCTGGCTGATTGCTCTTAACGTCCAAATGAGCTGGCAAGGAGCGAGCTCGGGTACCAGCATCACTCCTCCAGCCCCGTCTTAGCTCAGCACTCCTTCCTCAGTGCGGTAACTGAACTCACAAAAATGTATAATTGTCTTTATGAGCAAGCAAGCACTGTGACAGCATCACTAACTCTCCAAATTCTGGGTTTTGATGTTTTTTCCTTCAGGTTGAATTATAGTATGGACTGAGTTTCCAGATTATGTCTTTTTCCCCCCTTTAGACTGCTGTCAAACAAGAAGGTCTGGGAAAGAAAAGGATGGGGAAAGGAACTCATGGGGCATAACTTTTAACTTTTGAAAGTGGAATTAAGGCTKCCACAAGTAAAATTCTGGCTCAAGCGTGGCCAAATCCAGAATGCTCTTAGAGCTCCCGGGGAGTTCCTCAGTCATCATGTGATAGGGAGGAAAGGTGCTAGACTTTTGAAGTGCAGGAGATGAAATGACCCTGTGTAGGCAGTAAAGAGAGGGAAGAGATAGGAGACAAGGAAAAGAAGTTTAAACTTACTGAGTACTGCAGATTTCACGTAAAGGTAGCCTACGTGCAGGTCTTTTATGCCTGCTTATAGCCTAGCACAATGTGTCACTCATTTAACTATTTGCAAGAGTTGGAGTTTCCCTTACGGCTTGTAGTTATACTAGTGTAGACCCCAACTACAGCTATCCCAGGTTGAAGATTGCTTATTGTCAGCCTAGACCTAGGCAGGAAGGAGCACTGGCATAGAACAGGAAAGGCAAAGATGGTGGTTGCTTCCCAGATTGCTGCAAACCATGGCAAGTGGCCCTGACACTCCCAGAGTGTGTTTAAATTAACACACCTAACACTAACCATCAGGCCTCTTCTACTGCTCACTAATGTCCAGGTTGCACCTGTTCCAGTGATCTGGAGCACCTACRACCACCCTATGCACCCTGGTATACCTGTTTTCTCCGGTATATGTGGCTATGTACTATAAGGTTTGCTACAGCTTCCTTGTCCTGACCCCACCATCKCTCAGGAAGGTTTTATTGACTATGGCCCTTCGTGTCGACAGTTGCACAGCCCTTGGCAGGTGTCATCAATAGAAAAGATCTAGAGTCACTGGACTGTAGAAGTTAGGAAGTTAAAGGAAATAAAATCAGGGAAGTAGTAAAAATTTTTCATTTCTGTCTTTCTGTGTAGAGAGCTGCCAGTTTCTCTSACTCCTGCAGCAAAAGAGAACAACCAAAGTCCTCCAGCATCCAGAGATCAATGAGGCTGTACTTTGTACCTGTATTTAGGGCTGAGTTTTGAATATGAAATAATCACATAGGTTCAAAAACATCCAGAAGCTGAGTAAAAGAAAAGAAACAGACTTCATAGCACTTGAAGCAATTTCAGATTCTCAGGTGTCATAGTTAATTTCTGAATGTGTGGTGTCAGCAATATATGAAAAACCCTCAGCTAGCTGAAATCTTACCGTAGAAGTACAAAACCAGGGATACATTAGACTGGCTAGCACAATATTTTTCTGATACTGTGCCCATCAATTTCTCTATAAAACTTCTGCCTCAGGTGGTCTCGGRTAACTCTTTTTGTGCTCCAGACTCTTTAAAATAATACATATCTTTTCACTGGATCCTATATAAGGATATAGCTTTTGAAACTCTGAGCTGGGACTCAGCAAGTCCTGACAGCTCTTCACAGTATAGCAGCATGCTTCCTTCCCTCTTCCTCCTTGCACTTCTTTGCTCCCTCTGAGAGGTACTGAGTGGTGCATCCTAACATATTTCTAGGAGAATAGTGAATGATGAATAGTGAACTGGCAAGATACAGCCAGTTGTGTAATATATTCTATGGCCACCTCAGTGTATGTACCTGTGAATACTATACCATTGACACTAGCGAAAGCTCAATTTCTATCCCCGAGAAGGGAAGACATCATAAACAGAAAATTTTTTGAGGTGCCCATGAAACAGTTTTGCCATCCAAACTTCAAAGTGAGTTTGCCATAGACATTCCACCAGTCCATCAGGTTCATCCTTACTTCCTCGAAAATTCACCTCTACTTGGTCACAAATTCTTGTATTGATTTCTGGCTCCTCCATAGAGTATTATTTTTTCTTCCAGGGAAGGAAAGCACCTATGGAAGCAAGAAATGCTTTTATTATTTATTTTTTCCTCGCTGCATAATTTTTTTCTAAAAATAATCCTGTAACAACATATGAACCTCACCAGTAGGAAGAACTGGAAAATTACCTATGAGAGCCTCGGAAGGGCTGAGTAAGGGCCAACATAACATGAATGGACACTTGCAAATGGTAACATTGTAGATTTGCGGGAGGCATTTACCATGACCTACTGATGGTATTTGCAACATGTGTCTATGTATTTACCACATTTTACAGCATCAGTTTCATTCTATCCTGCCTGAATCCCATAGAAATTCTTTCAATAGCCTCATAAAGGAAGTGGAAAAGTTCACTAGTAACACAGTGCTGTTCAGGATACTCAAAACTATCCTTGGTTGAGGATCTGGAGAAAGTATTATCAAACCAAGTGATGAAGAATTAAAAGGCAGATGAAATTCGGTCTTGAAAAACGTAAAATAATACCTAGTGAAGAGTATGACTCTACCCATACATATATATAGCTGTGGGCTTTCAATTAGATATTTCAATGCAGAAAATTGGAGTCTTTGTGGACCATTYTCTGGAAACATCAACTCAGTGTTCAATGGCACCAAAAAGACAAGTAAAACATAAGGAATTATTTGGAAAAGAACAGAGGACAAAACAGCAAACATTACACTACTGCATTATGCATAAAACGACAAAGAACCTGTCTCTTTGACATTGACCACAATGCTGGCCACTCAATCTGAATAATTATGTAGCAGAACAAGGACCAGTACAGATAAGGATGATCAGAGATCCAGAATTACCTCCATATGGGATGGGATTGAATATTCTTTGATTCTACAGTATGGAAAAAAACAAACAAACAAACAAAACAAAACAGAGAGAAGGTGAGAGGATATATAAAATATTCAGAGATGACAATAATATGAAAGGATCTTAAAAGCAAAAAAAAGAACATTGATTTCAAAAAACTGYATAGTTAGTTTGTATAGAATAACATACAGAATAATGCACAGAATTCACTACCACTGCATGTTGCAGATTCCAAAGGTATGTATGGCTTCAAAAACAAAAGGACACATCATTGTTGCAAATTCTGTCTCAGGAAGCCCCTGACCCACTGATCCTCACAAGTAAAGAGGCCATTCTGAATGAAAGAGCAAGCTGTGCTTGCTTGGGTTTCTTATTCATTTCCTCAGCATCTGCTACTGTTACTGCCAGGGACAGAACAATGAGAGTGGCTTTTGACGCCTTTGTGGGTTTTGCAACTATGAGTGTTAATCCTTTAATCTTTTTGGTTCATTTTGTCCTACTTAAGCATATTTCATTTTATATTTATGGGCCTAATTCAAGGTTGGTGAATGAAGTCTAGTTTCTTTTGAAGTCGGTGGGAACAGTAGACTCACCTTTTCCCCTTTACATTGCAGAAAGCAATGCTCTCTCTCAGATCTAAGTTTACATCACATGAAGTGATGTGAACAACTCAGATTCCTAAATGCTTCTTACATTACATGCAGCCCCCTGATAATGCTTCTGTCAGGGAGGATCTCTACTCCTCATGACCATGTTTGAAACAGAGGAGAAACACCAAATGACACCAGGTGCCCTAAGACCTGAGGGTTCCTCTTTGCAGAGGCCTTTTCCAGCTTCATCACTTAAGAGGAGACCCAAGACAGGCTTATTTCTACAGGGACTGTGCCAGGATATTTGAGATATATGAATTATGACCCCTTTGAACTGGGGTGTAGCAATTAGGAGTTTGGGGTTCAAGTTGGAATAGTCTGAAGAGCRCTCCTGATTTTCTGGATTTGCAGAGCAGCCTATTGAGAAAATCGAATGGCTTCCTCACGAATCAGGATGTTACCTACTTTTATATATTTAATCATACTGTTAACCAKCTCAGTCAAAACTCATCCAAAGTTGTTGTTACTATTAGAGATGACAGACACCTGCTGGGACGCTTTTTTTAATTTGAACTTCCTAAGTTCTATCTGTTTTTGGTTAAAAATAACTTTCAGGTTTTGCTAAACTATTAAATGCATGGTTTGYATTTTGGTTTAAACGCCTGTCTTGCAAAAGTTACATGCACTGCATATTTTAGGGACATTTAGGAAGTTGCAGATTTGTACCAAGCCGAACAACACTCCTGCAAGAGAACACACCTAGGAACAATTTGACTAACCTGCAGAAATTACAGCAAATTCTATTTATTACATGTCTCAATTGCACCTTCTCTAACTAAAACCATGACTGCTTTCAGCCCTTTCCTCACAGCTTCCCTCTCCTTATTCCAGAAAATCAGAACTTACAGTATCCATAACTTTTTCAAGCAAAGGCACAACAAAGTAGTTTACAAACCACTTCTTCTCTATCAGAGGTATCTTTTCCTTGCTATTTTACCGTCTTAGATGTGAAATCTATAAATAAGAGGAAAAAACATTTTGGTATTTCTCAAACAATTGTCAATCATCATCTGTTTTAGGAAATTTTCTTCAGATCAAAGTATTTGTTTTTAATATTCCTCACTCGAACTTGGATCTGCAAGTCTTGCTTAGAGGCATGAGTGCCATCTATAGAACAGTCACTAGTAGATATTTACTGGAATGTTGAGAAATAAGAGAGAGTTTTGTCCCTGTTGTCCCAGGAGACAGTTTTGTCCCTTTGACAAAAAGCTCTCTTGCTATTCAGTTTATGTGTCACAACAAATTCAGTAATTTTCCACAAGTGGAGGTTTAACATAAGTAAACAAATGTCATTACAGTTTTAAGCAGAGAAGGAATCACTGACAGAGATATTGATATTTGTTCAAAGGCTGTGTTGATGTTTTAATTTAAAATAAACTGTATATGCCTGCTGCACCAGCAGTGTTGCAAATACTTCGTATAACAGGAAGTACATAATTTTTTTTCTGCTGTGCATTAAATCATGAAATAAAAAAGAATGAAAAACAAACAAATAACTCCCACCCCACTCTGTTAATTCCTTTCCTCTAAATAAGAGCATTTTATGATGGGTTATTTATATAATGATTTTTCTTTGATCTTCATGTCTAGTCTTTAATAAAATATAYAGAGGTATTGAGTATTTCAGTTCCATCTCTACCATAAAAGCTTTCTTCTCTAATCCATTTCTTTCCTTGTTTCTTTTTTGTCTGATGGTAACCACTTTCTCATGACGAAAAGGATTTTAATTGAGGCACTAGGAGTAAATTTGTAATCCTTTATGTGAAGCCTTTCTTCCAGTTATGTATCTTTAAGTTGCAAATGTATCCAGCTTGTAATTTAAAACATAATTGTACTTTGTATGGAAAATACAGGCATGGAAAGCAGAGGGCACCCTATCACATGCTAACTCTCCTATCATGAAAAAAGAAAAGAAAAGAAAAGAAAAGGTAAAGGAAAGAAAAGGAAAGGCGAAAGAAAGGAAAGAATGAAAGGAACAAAAAAGAAACTGCTTATGTCAATCTAAAAAAAAATCCATTTGTGATCACAAATGAAACACTTCCAATCTCATAATGGGTAGATTGCTTGGTTTTATTACCAGCCATGCAAAGCAAGACCTCATCAAAAGAAGCACTACGTAAAGGTCCCATCTTTCCATTAAAATAATTTCAAAAAGCTTTTTTTCCCCCCCTTTTTCCACTGAAAGAACCCATTTTGCAAGATGATTTAGCTCAAAATCTTCTGGGAGTAACCCTTGACATAAAGTCATATTGTGTTGGAGTTTAGTCCTAAATTCATACATCAATTATTTACTGTCAACGCAGATTGTATAAGTGTAGAAAATTACTAGGAATGATATTTTCTCTCAGGCAGAAAGAATGTGATACAGCGGATACATCCCACCTAATGTGCTGTCCCACTGTCCACAGGCCAGAATTATTTATGCATTAGAAAACACTGTGCCAGGGCAAAAATAAGAGGGGAGAGAGAGAGACAGACACATTATTTTAAACCTTTCATAACATCCATAAATATTTCATAACAAATAAATAAAGAATGTTGGGCTTGTTTGGAGGACAGCTGTAGCTGCATGGTTCAGTGCTTTGCAAAGCTCCAGAGACCCCACGCTTACCCCTCAGTTAAGCCCCCATTTCTTTTTAATCATCCACTTAGTGCATTGTGGGTAGGGGAGCTCTCCAGGTGAGTTGAAAAGCTGGAGGTTATGTATGTGAATACAACTTTTTATTTTAGATTGTTAAAGCAAACAGCAGAAGGAGAGTTTCTTTTTAATACCCTATTCAGTGCTTTTGTCTTCTGTGATTGCAATTTTTTAATATATCAGGGAAATGACTGCTTTGTCTCAAACATTATTAAAGGGTTACCCTACTTTTTTTTTCTTTTCTTTCAAATACTCATTTTTTAATACGTTAAACATACATTCCATGGTGCATGTAGAGAAATTATGTTTAAACTGAAGGAGGCAGATCTTCATGTTTCTGAACTGCTATAGCTGAGTCTGAGACTGCCTTTAGGAGCTTTATTTCTTTCTTTGGAGTGACAGCTTGAGTTCTTGCACCTCACACCGCTGTTGTGCACTCATGAATGGTGTACG
The DNA here is from genome assembly GCA_030449065.1 of Oceanodroma leucorhoa. Taxonomy (NCBI): domain Eukaryota; kingdom Metazoa; phylum Chordata; class Aves; order Procellariiformes; genus Oceanodroma; species Oceanodroma leucorhoa. The sequence goes on along the minus strand of JASVER010000049.1, from coordinate 1,524,086 downwards.
TGAGGTACAGGGCATGTGAGAACAGTCCCAGTGCAGGTGAGAGTCAGCTACCCCAGACTGAGGCTTAGTGTCCTACTTAAATTTGCTTTTATGGGGAATTAGTAATGGGCTCCTGATTTAGCTGACAGAACAAAAAAAAATTACAGAACAGAAGGCTGGATTAGATCCAATTAATTTTAAGGTCTCTTGGTTACATTTTAGACTATGTTATACCATAGCCTCTGGAGACATCCTTAAGTGATATGCCATCGCTTTGTGTGGTTTTTTGGATTGCTTCATGTCCTGGTACAGCCCTGAAAATGCATGCCTTGCATCCACAGAAGGTGACTGTGGGAAGCAGCATTGCAAATGTTTCTTACTGGCTGATGATAGAGGCTTCTCAAGGACAAGTGTTGGCTCTGGAGCCAGAATCTACAGCACAGCCTCGCTCCCCTCTTCATGGCATGCCACAGTGTGTCTCCAGAGTCCTTCTTGAAGTCTGACCAGTTTGTCACTTGATATCCTGTATTCTAACCTGCAGTAAGCAAAGAAGCCCTCTGTGACAGCACTGCACTGAGACCTGAGCTGGTGAGTCCACGCAGCTCTGAGTCAGGTCTTGGGAATGACTTCTATTGACTTGTGGGATGTGTAACCTATGTTTCGTGCCTTCTAGACAAAATCATAGCATTTGCTAACGAAAGCTAATGCACCTCCAAGCTGCTGTTGAACATATCAGGAAGCCTGCAAAGGGCCTGAGGCGCAATGTTAAATGCCACCTCTAATCTCTGAGGTGACACACTGCAGGATCTCTGCCCCTCCACTGGTGCACAAAGGGGTGTGCGACAGCATTCACTTGACCTCTCTGGGGTTTCCATCACCAGGACTGGCATCACAGACTGACTTTTCCATACTGTGAAAGCACAAGGATGGATACCTGCTTAGGCACCCTGGAAGGTGATGTCCGGAGCTTTCTGCAGCATGTTCTGCAATTGTAATCTCCAACCCCACAGTGAGAGGACTTGTGGCCTCCAACGTGACAAAAAAGATAACTACCTACATCTGCAGAGGTGAAGCTATAGACAGAAAACTACAAATCAAAATCTGTGAAGTGCATTTGCAGGAACACATACCTGGTAGCAGAAGGTTGTTGTGGTATTGAAAGATACTCAGTGGAATATGAACTGGCAGCAAAAATGTTCACAGTGATTTTGATCTGCCTACACAGATGCTGACAGACCCCAAAGTGGGGAAATCCACACAAGTGGAATATCATGTTCAGGACATCTCACTGACAAACTGGAGTGAGACCACAGAAGTGCAACAGTGAGCATCACTTCGGAGGGACTGATGTACAAGGAAAGATCCTGGTCACCCGGTCTGCCTGCGTTAAGACAAGCTGTAGCCCGGCACAGAACTAAATATTCATTTGAACCAGAGATGGATTTCAGGTTAAAAAATATTACAAACTTGTCTTTGAAATTGTATGTGGATTCTCTCTGCAACAATATATGAACAGCTGTCCTAGAAATTAACCCCCACCTCATCGAAAACAAAGCCTGAGTTTCAGTTGTTCTAGCTTCAATTTCAAATCACTAAATCATACTAAACATCTGTGAGCTAACTGAAGAGCCCATTACTAACGTTGCCCTTAAATACTCACTGGCTTAAACCTGATACCTCTTAACTAGCTCTCTGACAGAGTAAGGAGTTTCTAAATTGTGCTTGGGACTTCTCTGTGGGCATTTGCAATGTTATCAGCAGCTAGTCCGAACTCTGGACACTGAAGTCGGGACAGTTTTCTGAAGACAGCAGCACCAGTGCTACATGCAGAGATAATATGACCTTTCAACTTATATTTAGTATTTTCTTCTATATACTTCTAGAGATTGTGTTAGTCAGTTTAGTCAAGAGCTGAATATGTGGAGACTAGTAAATGAAAACCGGACTGAGGGAAAAAATGAATCCTCTAAACTAGTAACCGTGCAAGAGAATAAGAAGTTTTTTAGGTGTTATAGTGATCCACAGAAAGGTAATCAATTATTAGCAGAAAATCTGGTAGAAAAACAAGTAAAATTAAAAAAATAAAAATAAAGCTGGCCACATCTTCATAAATGGAAGAATTCTGAAAAATGGCTGCATGTTCCTACTTCAAGAAACTACTATTTGTCTTTTATTTAGATTTTCACTATGAAAATACAGTCATCCTGTGTTGGAGAGTTTGTCATTTAATATTATACCAAACTACCGTGATGTCCTAAAAGCTGTTTACACTTCTGTAGTTGGTGAGTTTTAAGAAGGACAAGTAAAAAAGTTTATAACAGATGGTGTTATGCTGCTTTATTCTTTAGCATTAACTGAATTGTCATGTCCAGAGTGCTCAGTTATATTTTGAATAACAAGCTACTTCATAAAATAAAATGATAATACATACAATATTTTAAAAGTAATATATTTTTAAGAGGATCTGAAGTCAAAAAGGAAACTGGCTTCACAAACCCAAAGGACCAGCTGAAAAACTTCCTTAACTTTTAGAAGAAAGGTTTATCATGTGATTTTAATATAACTTGCTCTCTTCTGACTAGCTTGAAAACATTTGTAGTGTGCAGGTTTAAACTACTTTAAATGAAAATTCTTCTGCTCAATCAGGTTTTACATATTGGTGCTACAATATCATGAAACTTTTTTTGTGGGGAGAGGAGATTAGTGATCAGCAGAGTTTTCAAAGGCAAGCAAATTGAGAAAATTGTTAAACAAAGAGGTAGAAAAGCCCCATTCCAGAAAGTTAAGAAAATAGTCTATTGCATTCTACATCTTTTATTAGATTTCCTGTATTTTCATCAGAATCAGCCTAGATCTAGCCCCTTTTAGAAATGACAAGCAAATGATGGCCTACTATCTGATGAATGGCATGATAATTCTTATTTTCTGCCTTCTCAGAGAAGAGAAATGGTGTTGAAAACTTCCAAATACTCTTTATAATTTTCATGAATGGAAGAAATTGGTGTTCTTTGCTGAAAACAATTGAAGTGATTATTTGTCTGAAAATTGGTATGTTTGGTTTGTTTTGCTAGTTCAAATATTCTGCACGCACTCCCTCTGGAAATGTCYTCTGATGGGAGAAACTGATTGGAGACTGAGGCACCAATTTCAGAAAGCATCCTTAATTCCGACCAGCAGTGCAAGACCCCATCAAAATGTAAATTTGATCCTGAACTTGGATATCCTTCTGTTTCTTCCTTTTGAATGAGGGACACAATGATGCTCTTCTACAGAAAGTGCTTCTTCAGAAACTGGCCTGCTAACTATGCTGACATTTTTACAAGATTATTTTAGTTCTGTCATAGAGCTGAAGTAGGGGAATAGTATTTCTGTCACTTTCTACACCATACAAATTATTTTCAGGAGGAAAGAAGGGAAACAAAAAGCAATAAATACTAATGAATACAATACATGTCTGGCCATTAACGGAACTCCTCTAATTTCATACATAATATTAATCTTYGATTAAAGCATTGTCTTTGCAATATTGTAAATGCTGCTATGGAATCCCAGCATTCTGCAGCCAAGTATGGTAGTTATTTTTCTCTTGCTTATGTACAGATGACCTTCAACTGAGACACAAGCAGAAAACGGAATTTTTTTATATATAGAAGCTCATGAACAAAAGGTCTTTCCTGGCTATCCTTTTTCACAGGACCCATGCATTTAAAACACTGTAGGCTTCATTTCATTTTATGCTGACTGGGGTGTTTACTATTGTCATGTTATTAACCTTGCTTTAAGAAGGCGTTTATAACATCAGTATTAGAGTTTATTACTAGTCTTAGCTGTGATATACAGTTCATGGCCTTATTAAAGGATGTGTCCTGCCCTTGGAATTCCCTAGAATCAGGTAAATAATATAGAGGAGTGTTGCAGAAAAAAAGGCACACTTCTCTCTCTTTAAACAGTCAAACAAAACCACGGACGTATGGGTTTTCTTTAGTCTTCTCTGTACAAAGAGAAGTTTGAGGAGGATTCGACTTCTCAGAAAATTAATAATAGGATACGAACCCTTTATAATTAAAATCTGGCCCATGAAGTCAACAAATGACAAGTATTACCTGTTGCTTGTCCATTTTATATGAGTTTGTTGGTGTCAGGTCAGTTTCCAATGGATAAATTGCCACCTAACACCTCAGAGTTGCCACACATTTCTACCCTCCTTTTGGCCAGATAAACCAAGAAACACAGTAAGCATGGGAAATGTATTACTTTTCTACTATATGTTATTCATTAAAGAAAAAAGAGAAGAAACTTTCCGGAGTGCCAGGTTCATAATTCTTCAGTTCAAGTAATTTTTTTACTGTTGTAAAATAGTCACAAAACTTGCAAAAGTAGTTCTGTTTGAACCTTGAGAAGCACACTGAGTAACAAGTCAGATGTTTCAAGATCTCTGTGAGCCTTATAGATGATTCCTGCCTCTCTTCCCCATTACAAAGAGTACATAAAGAGCAGGTTTGGTACTCAAAGCCATCTATAGAGATAACTCTAAGAGCAGGGCTTAATCCCCTCACCGTGAAGTGCATCAGCTTTCTACATTCTTCATTGTACATAGCAGCTTCCACTGCAGACACAGCRTCTCAGATGCTCTGCACTGAAAAGAATTGGCAGAAGAGCTTCAAGTCTGAGCAACAACATCTTTCCCACATCTGCCTCGGTGTCTTTGGCCCTACCTAAATAAGCAATTTTCCTGCAGTCTTCTCCAGGAAACATTCCTATTTTGACTGTGGAGAAAATTTACTTCTGCAAACTGCTGAGATTTGCCTCTCTTGGATGTTTTCTAACCGCACTTCTTCAAAATGGCCATCATGYGTGAAAACATTCCCATATATTTTTAATACTGTCCTTTTAGTCTTTGGCTTTAATCCACTGCCTTTAATCTTTCTACAAAGCTATAAGGATATTATATAAAGGTCACATATGAATCTAGCTTAATCTAAGGAGTCACATTCCTTAAGGCTTGTTGTCTAGTTAAAATCAAACATAGCACTTACAGAGCAAAACTGTTGGGTTAGTGCTTTTCAGCCTCTAGCGTATCGTCTCCATTACTGTGTTCGGCTTTGACATTGCCTGCGCCTCATCGAGCTCTGATGCAATCCCTCCAGACCACATGTTGCATACATTGAGGTTTTGGATAATTGTAATTGGTGTACATAGCAGTAAGCTACCCCAGATGCATTGTGAGACGTACATTAATTAGACAACTTGTGTAATAAAAGAGCTCCGTTGAGACACGGTTCTTTGGAACATTTCCCAGGATGGAGGAGACCTCTCSACCATCTGGATCTGCCAAACCATTGAGATTGCAGGTATGTAGAGGAAAACAAATAACAAGAAAAGTTCGATTTGTAACAATGGCTCTTTCAGTTCCTCCACCAAAGACAGCAACTTGTACCCCTTGCTTTCTCCTTGTATGCTCCCTATGACAGTTTTAGTATGACCAGTCAGAAACAAACCGAGCAAAGTTAGCAAGTGTTAGTGAAGCCTCACCTAGTTCCAGTTTCATACAACAGTCAGCCATGACCTCCATACTTGTATATGTCACAAACCTTGGTGCAGGTTAAACAGTTCATTGCAGCACCGTAGGGGAATTACCCTTTCCAGTGCTTGTGCTACCTGCCACAGAAAACGTGACTGCCTGTAACGGTGGCTTTGTGACTCTCCGGTTCCCGTGCAACTGCAAACTTGTCAAGGGCACCACACGAGGGTGTCTCTCCTCCTGCAGAAGTAGCGGAATCTCTGAAATCTGCTCCGTTTGTTTTTTCCTAGCTATGTCAACTGGTTTAACAAGATACTGCTTCTCCCTGTTCCTTTTTGCTTTTCTTTAGAAAAATAGCACTATAAATAATGAAGAGTAACAAAAGCAAAAAAAAAAAGCTCACTATTCACAGTAGACAGGAACAGGTTTGTTGGGATTTGTGATATCTTTTCTTTAACTAATTGATATAGCTGGRAAAATTAGACAGGTTTTCAGGCTCATGTCTTCTTCAGGCCTCAAAGACAAACCTCAAGGTCTTGTACACTGGATATTTTGACCATTTTTTCCTAATCATACCAACTAGTCTTAAAATATATTGCTTCTATTTACAAACCTGATGCTGCCTGTGTCCTTTAACCATTACAGCTACGGTAAAATACTGGGGCTTACAATGACATTTATAAAGTATGGAAAGTGTTTCAAACTACTGTAGTGAAATAATAACTTAGCATTCAGGTGTGCTGGTTTTTGCTTTTTTTTTTAAGTGCCAGCTAGTGTTGTTGAATGGCAACATCCTGAATCTCTTATTTTGCCATCCTTTTCTCTTTTAAACACATGCAAAGTTGTAGAATAGGAAAATCTTCTCTTTAAAATAAAGGAAATTGGATTTCTGAAGATTCCCAATAAAAGAGCTGTAGGTTCACATTCAAAACTAAAACCAAAAACTTTCATCTGGATCTGAAAGCCCAAATTAAAAAGGAAATTTTGCCAGTAACACCCTGAGTGCTACTGTGTGTTGTCTTCTGAAGAGTGCCAATACAAACAGTAATGGATTCTTAATATAACAGTAACTTTTTCTAAACACATGTGATATATATGCACAATCTCCACTGATTAATCCAGAAACATGTCAGCCACAATTCAGTTCTCGGCTGGTGTGATAACTGAGAAATATCCATTTCACTGAAAAATATGTATATTTCACATTAATTTCTATAAAATGTAATAATCTGATTTCAAGGTTGATTATCAATTCCATGAGTCCATGGAGGACTTCAATGAAAAAAAGATGAGGCTTATATTATTTTGCCTGAACACAACTATATTTTGTGATGTACTCAGGGCTTATCCTAAAAATTAATCATCTACAGAGAATATTCAATTAAACCAATTTTCTGTTTGTATATCTTAGCTATCTAATAAAAATCTCAGTTGAGAGGATGGCATGAATTGACTATAGGTGAAGAGAAAAGTTATTTTCAGTTAAGCATATAAAAAAGTTAATAGAAATCATAGTCTGCAGAATTACCTCAGTTATGCTAAAGACAGGATCATCAAAAAAACAAAATACTTCATTTTATATGAAATGTTATAGCAGGAGTACGACTCTTTTTTCCTTAGAACTAAATGGCACCCAAGCTCCACTGTAATTTTTAAAATCAATCTTCAATTTATAGTAAAATTATGGGTTTTTTTCATATAGAAAGATGGACTACACTTTACCCAGTTAAAGGTGGTGGGCCAGACAGCTTTAATTTGCTCAAGAAACTGTGTACAGAGACAGAGTGAAAAACTAGAAAGGCAACTGCAAAGCTGAAAATTGTCCTGCAGTGGGAACACACCACAGTCAAGCGTAAGAGTCTTAGTGTAGCTGAGCAAAGAAGTTAAAAATCAAAGCAACCGAGACATATCTTCATGCACTAAAAGTATTGTCTTCTCAGCTGCAAAATATGACTTTCAGTGCTGTAGACTTTTACATAAGGAAAGGTGGGGKTTTTTTTATACCTGAAGGTACACAATATCTGGAACTTCTCAGGTGCAATTTATTCAACTTAAGGGCAAAAAGACCTTATCCTGCTGGTAAATTGAGAGTAATTCCATTAGCTCAAATGTGGTTTGTATCAGCAGAATAAGAAATGCTCTCACCATCAGTGAATTTTGTATCAGCTGAGGTGAAAGCAAGGTATGACATGCTCCCCTGTCTTAAACTACACTTCCATTTTGCTGGAGTTCCATTAATGCTCTGCAATGAACCTTTGTCGRCCATGTAAGTGCTAGAATTGCAGCAATAAAGCAAACAATTTTTGTCTTCATCAGTGTACAGAAATATTTTACCATTTAAAACTATTAAGAAACCATTTGTCACTCTCCCATTATTTGAAACCATATTGTAATAATATTCAGCAGTTGTTCTGCTGATTTAATCTTTGTTCTGCAGTCTCATTTCRCACACTACTGCCACATTCAAGATGGTGCTTCCTATGAATTCAATTTAAAAAGTCAGCCAAACCCTTTCCCTCAATATACAATCTTCCATACTGAAGGTTATGGAAGAATCACAAAATGTAAATGTACAATAACAAAATATTTAATATACACATTGTCAGTCAATACATTACCACAGTTCCAAAAGTATCTCATAAATGTAATGACAACTTGCCTATTTCATATACTAATACACCATGCCAAGTTTTCAGCTTGTATGTGTTACTAGAGCTGTATTATGGTCAAGAGAAATGCATTTACCACAACTGGCCCATCAGATGGACTGTTTTTTAAAGTAGTATAGATGCAGTAGACATTCTTTGTATGGATCTATAACGTGTTCGTTAGGATAAGATTTGTTATTAATAAATACCTCAGTAGATTCCTACAGTCCTGTTAGGTTTGGTGCTCTGTTGTACTTTCTGCTGAAAAAAACAGTAGTGGAATTGATCTGCCTGTGATCTGAGACTGAGATCTTGCACAGATACACTATGTGCTTACATTTATGCTAAGTGGTCTCAGAGACAGTGGCACAGCTGTAAGGACTGAAGCTTGTCATGAAGTCAGAGGCACTGCTCCTTCTCCTCCAAATACCACAGCACTGCACAAATCCAAATTAATTTTTACTGCTCCATATTCTCTCCTTCACTCATCCCATCTCACTAGTTCTGCACAACAAAAAATGTCACGAGAAGCTCAATTTAGGACGTCTTGACCAGATAATGCAACAACTGACCAGTTTTTTGACCATATTCTGTGCCAGTTTTGAAAAAATACATTATGATTACAKTAGCTTTATGAGTTACTACTGATTTTTAACTTCTTTTGCTTTAATTAATGCTAATTTGACCACAATGTTAAATAAATAGTGTGTGCAGATTTTAGAGCTCTTAAAAATCTCTCTCTGAAAGCAGTAAGCCAGGTCTTGGAACAAAACTTTCAAAAAGACTCCCTCTTAAAAGGCAGATGTGGAGAGAGAGGAACTGATCCAAAATGACTGGGTGTACACAGTACTGAAAACTGGAGCCAGAACTGTTACAAGTGGTTACAGCTAATTCAGTACTTGGTGTTAGAAAATTATAAAAAAAGAGAGTAGGTTTAATTAGCTTAACACAGCTAGTTTCACCCTACCCTCATCTTAGACCTGCACCCTCATTAAAAAATGAAATTGGTCTGTGTCCTTTACAGAGGTTATATTTTGCTGGATTCCTTCAAAACCAAAAATATCAGTAGAATGAACATTCATCATTCCTAGACCACTCTCATTCTCACACTCTAGYTTTCAGCTTGCTTTTATATGTATATGTGAATGATCTGCCCAAATATTCTGCTGAATACATACTAATAAACTGCATTAGTATTTGCATACCATATGCTCACTAAGGGCTTAATTACACTTTGTTCCACTAACAAGTATTTTTAAAAAATTAACATATGTCAGCTAATTATTTTTCCTGACTTATTTACTTTTTCATTTTGCTTCATTTTTAATTTATACAAGACCTCTTTGTGGCCTTGTTTCATTTTCCAAAGAATGATAATAACTGAGGCTCTAATACCTCAACCACTCAGGCACATCCTTTAGTTTATCCACCTGAGCAGTCATCAAAGATTTCTACACAAAGTGAGGAAAGCTACGCATGAGCATAAATTGTTCCAGTTTTAATGCTGAAATATACCCATCTACTATACATATTGCATAAACTACACCCTGCAAAAACTGGAACTTAACCAGAAAAAAGGCTCCACCACAGCAATCTCAAATTATATGTTTGGCAGGATTGACAGAGGTACATCACTCATCTTCCTTTCACATTCCACAAGATCTTTTAGGACATGTTCTCACGTAGTCATAAAGGTCCATACTAAACGCACGAATGCACGTTTCATATAATCCAAATATTGATTGGAAGATAAAACTTGATATACATATAGCTGCTCACCAGGATATGAGAGTGTCCCTGACTAGAAGAGTACCAAACAGTCAACCTTATCAGGCCCTCAGGACATGCGCGTTGCAGATTCACTCACAYGGTTCAGTAAGCATACTGACAGATCATTTCAGAGAATGTTATTCCTCTAAAAACCATGGCCTTGGGAATCACAGGACACTCACAAAGAAGTTACAGACAAGTAAAGTTAATACATTTTTTAATTTTTTTTAATTACACAGAAGAATTATGTTTCATTTGAAATTTCTTCCTGATCTAATATGCAAAAATTCCACAGGGAATACAGTTCTCACACTGAAAGTCACAAGCACAACAGGCTCTGAATGGCCAAGACAGCTCTTTGGGTTACAATACCTTGATACCAAAACTCTCCAACAGGTACATCACAATGCTGGAATCCAAGGATATGCTTGCAGCTTGTGTAGAGACAACCTGGAAAACCAAGGAACATGTTTCTCAAAACAGATTGGATTTCAGCACACGCTGCCCAAGCCCACCCAGGATTCTGCATAAATACTTGCCAGCTGAAATCCACAGGAAATATGAAGGTAGTGTGGCTTCAGTTACCTGAGCTTCAAATCCATCTTTGGATTCCTGTGCGCCTCTATCCTTAGTAGAAGTGCAGCTTACCCTTTTCTACCATCATGCAGGTGTATTGCTGGCAATCCAGAAAACCTAAACAAGTGGGTTGGAAGAACCTTAAGCAGGTACCTACAGGTCAACTCCTTATCCATGGTAGTATCTACTGCAGCTATCATCTCATCTGTTTTTAAGGAACCCGATGTAAGGCAAAAGGACAGTATTTTGCTGGTGTGGATAAGGATTGCTGCTTGCAAAATACATAAAGCTGCTTCTTTTTTCATCACTGATAAAGGCAAGACATTAAGAATGGCACCTAAAGGGAAGTCTAATGAAGACCTAGAATAGACAGCCTGGGGATATAGAGAGATGTCCCAGAACAAGTTAGACAAATAACTGTGGCAACCACATTGATAGGACTGATTGTCTCAGTGCAGAGACTGGAATAGAAGGAGTCCTCAAGATACAGCTTTTATATAGGCCTATGCAGACACCATAACCTCCACCAAATCTTTTTCAGGGCTACTGTCATGCTGGAAAACAGGCATGATGTTCTGGAACATTCTTACTGCAGTATAAACCCATTTTCTTTTGTCCCGTCCACCTGGACAGCCATTTGTCCTCTTCTCTTTACAGCTGCCTTTTGCATACCTCACCTTATTATTACGTTTCTTCCATCTTCTCTCTTTCAGCTTAAATAACCCTGATTGCTTCAGCCTTCCCTTTTCATCTTGTTTTCTCACCTCATCATTCTTGTCTCTGTCCTTTCTGCTTCCTGTAATTGACCTTCATCTTTCTTCAGTGTAGTGTCCAAAGATGATCACAAGGCTCAGGACCTTACGCTTTCCCAAAGAAGTAAAATGATCACTTCATGCATCTTGCAGTTATAATGTTGTTTGCCTTTTCTCAATATGGTGCTTGCAGCCCCATGATACTGTTTCCTTATGCTATGGTTTCAGTGTCTCTCACAGCATTTCCTATAGAAAAGCCAGCTACTTGGCGTTATGTGCTTCCACAACTGATGACGCCTACCTAGGTATAAAACCTTCCTACCTGAAAACTAGAGGGGTTTCATATTAGATTTTTCAATTTGCTCAGATTTTCTGAATTTTGTGCTTATCTTTAAACACATTGACAGCCCCCCAGCTAAATATTTTTTATGTAAGGAGSTTATTCCCTGTTATGAAAACCAAATTATTAATTAATGTATTGAATAAAACTGGACTCGGCACAGGTCTCTGGAGAACCCCAATTTTGTGACTGAACCATCAATAACTGCTCTTCACTAATTTTTTATCATTATTTTACAATTTTTCTTTTAGTGAAAGATCTAAGTATAAGATATTTTTTTTTAGCATATTGGAATGCAATTTATTTTACATGGTATCTTTAATACAAACTTCCTCCTAAATTACTTGGAAGAACTCCAAGCAAAGCAGAATCTGTATTGCATTTAGCAGCGAAAAAAAGGTGTAAAGACAGCGTTTAAAGAATAAGTGAGGGCATTGACACATCTGGGCAATAGGAAAAGGGTACAGAACATATGAAATATTTACCTTTTTGCCAAGTTTATTTAATTTCCAAGTTGTAAAAMGAAGGGAAGCTTATGAGGCTGAGAAGTTTAAGCTGTTCCAAAAGGTAAGCACTGTGGAAAGAAGTATGTTGGTCGTATTGTGATAAGTATAAGGAACAGAAAGGCACTGAAATGAGCAGAGGGGAGAAAAGAAGACAAAGATAAGATGTTTGAATTTCTCCTTTGTGACAGGTGGAGAACAGGATATGCAAAGAAGCTAATTGCAGCTCTCAGATTATGGAGTCTATTCAGGACCTACTGAAGTTAAGCAAAGTTTTACAGTGGTAAGAAATACACTTACCAAAGAATGCTCACCAGTGAAGAAATGCCAGAGGTCAGGGATTTTAGCTGTTTAGCTTCTCACTGGATGTTGTAGGAAAATGGTGTTGGTACTGGCCAAATGCTGGGGACTGAGTGCTCAGTGTGGCTGCTACCTCTGTAGGGCTAATGAGAAGAGACGTTCTGGTTCCCAATCCCAAGACAGGCTAGAACAGCTCCATGGAAATTCAAAGCGAGTTCTGTTAAACATTAGAGAAACCCAAACACTTTTGGGCTCAGTGAAGCATCTCTAATGGATTCTCCCCCTTGAGCCTGGGACTACTTTACATTATACTGCTGGAACAGCACAGCTAGGAAAAATTCCCTAGGAGAAGCCCACGCAAGAGGAGAATTCCTTCATACGAACACAGTGAAAGGCTGCAGTAGCAATATTAGGCATACTAAGACAAGGTTGAGAGGTGTGAGAGGTCTGGCAGAAGCAGGAAAAAGCTGAATCAAAGTGCAAAACAAACTGGTTTGTTAACATCTGACTGAACCTCCTTCAGCAGCACAACTAACTATAAATAAGCAGAATAAAGTTTCTGGAATAATCATAGAATCAGAGACATCAACCTGGAGTCTAGAAGGCGCATTATATATAAAGCAGTCTGAAACATCTCCATATTTGACCCTTAGGAGGACTGACACGTTACAGAAGGTACATGAACCACTGCAACCCAATAAACTGAAGTGGAATCTTGTGTTTTGTCTTTATTGACGCAGGACAGGCAGGCAAAAATAACAGYAAGTTGCGGAGAGACATAGCATCACCAAGGCAAAATATCTAGAGTGCACAGTAAGTGCGGGGTGTGCTGTGTTGCACAGCTAGAGCTGTGTTTTAATTCTCTCCACGCACTTTTTATGGACCCTGAGCAGCAAACTCTGGACTATGAATTGTACTTCATGAGCCCTGCACCAGTACAGGTGCTGCAGAGCCTTTTCTAGATGAAGTCACTACTGACTAACTGCGTGTCTGTGGTCTGATAATAACTAGGCAGAGATTATCCAGGTCTGCCAAGCCATGTACAGTGATAGCTAGCTAGAACTGCCAATCCTTTTTCTGGTTTTAGTTTTTCTTTCCACAGACAATTTTATTTTCCTTTCTTTTGAACATTGGAATCTTCCCTTTCTGAAATGTCAGACCTTTCCCTTTGCTTCATTTGGTTGAAACAAACATACAAATTTCCAAATTGAAAAGTTTCATCTAGACCCAGTTCAGCATTGGACTGCATTTTCTCATGTTCCAGGGAAGTGGGAGCAATTAATCCCCTTCCTCCTTTGTGGACTGGGGCAGATTAAGTCTCTCCTGTGATTTCCATGCTGCAGCTTACATCATGAGTCACAAGCGAGATGCCTGAACTGGAACTTCCATGAAGAACTGGGGCGGCTAAAATAGACGTATAGTTACTGTTACCTGCCCCCAAAGAATAATATTTGATCTGACTTGACAAATGAACACAACCCAAAATGGAATATTTCCATTCCAGTGCAAACTTATAGTTTTCAGATGGAAGTATCTGGCTATTTTTAAGATTAAGCCAGAAGCAAAATTTTTTTTGACAAAAATTTTTCCCACTCTGGGCTTATTAGAAATTGTCCATACCTGTTTCCCATGTGATAAAAATGAGCTTTTCTGATCACCTCTGCTACTGTTATGAATCAATACTGGGCAATATTTCAATCACTCTGATAGCAGCCTGCAATGCTGTTTATCTTTCATCTTCTGCAGCGGGGACACCCAGTCCCTAATTTCCATGAATTGGGTTGTTTAACACCTTTATATTGCTGGACTGAAGTCAAAATCAGCTTGCTGTTCTGAGGTCTTTCTAAAAATGTGACTGTAGATCTTTAGCTGTTTGTTTTCAGCCAACATCAGAAAATTGTGCTGCCTTATTACCTGAACTTCTTATTGACTTCCAGATGTTGACCTTCTGTCACTGAGAGTACTCTTCTCCTTTGCAAGGTCCTCCTGAACTGCTGAATCTGTTGAAACAAACTCATGAGATCTTCATTTTCATATATGCATTATGTAGGTACTTAACTTCATGCCCCACTAAGAATGTGTTAATTCACACTCTTTTTGTTGGCATTGTCCTTAAAATACTCACTTGATGAAGAACTGCTTTATGAGGAATCTGGTTTTGTTTTCTCTTAGGAAAAAAAAGGTATTGCTTTTTCTCCGACCCCAAGATTGAACTTGCGATGGCTCTCTTGTTATGCATTCATTCATAAATTCTATTTCCTGATCCTTGAAAACAATTCTAATTGTTTTCCATATTTCCTTTCCTTATTTCCTTCAATTGCATGACACCTCCACTCCGATCTACAGAACAGACTATAATTCTTCATTTCCTTTGTCATCAGCAGAACAGAAGCCAAAGTAGAGCAGCAAGGAAAAAGCTAGAATAAATGAATGAAGTGTTTTGTGGATATATAATTTTCTATTTGTTACCACTTCCCAAAATGTACCTCAGATATGGAGAGTGCAGTGAGCCTGAATCAAGCTCTAATCTGTCACACTATGCATTGAAGTTCTAATAAAATGATACTAAATTTGATAAAGAGCATAAGAAAAGCTTGAAACAGAAGAAAAGGATGAATACAGTAAGAAATCAAAAGTTAATGGAAGAAATAAAATCTTTGAGCCCCAGAGAGTTTATTTGGGGTAGAAGGAGGGAGGTGAGAAAGGAGGAGAACAAAAGATAAATAAAAGACTGTAAGGGGGAAGGAAAATGGTTCTCTGCTTTCATTGGGAATACTTAAATGCCTCACAAGAGGAGCAGAGCATTAGGAGATGAAAACCTAAAGGGCAATATAATCCCAAAGGGGAGGACTAGTTTCAAAAGAAGGTTTATTAAAACTTAGATTGCTTTGCATAATGTCAGAAAAAGAAATACAGTGAAACTCTAACCTTTTTTCCTTTTCAACTTTCAGTTCCTTTCCACTCTTTTTTTCTCTATGATCGCTTTCCCTACCCTGTAGCTTTACTCCTGCTTTCTGTTTATAACCTTTAGAATACTTTCATGAGCATATGCTATAATTCTCTTCCCTTTTCTTTATCTCCTTGTTCCTACAAGCTGGCTTGAATAAAGAAGTCATTATCAGCAAGCCCACAATGGGTCCAGACATCCACATTCAAGATGTTGTATAGATGATATATTGATCAGTCCTCAATGAGTAATAGCGTTCTAACGAAAAGACCTTACAGAAGTTAATGTATCTGCTCATGCAAACCACAAATGAAGCATTCTGTGGCACAAAGGGTCTGGCCCTGTGAATTATAATTACTCCCTACAACAATAAAAGTCAGGAGTGGTTTTATTTATTTACCGCAATCAATGATAGTCTGTGGGTTATACATTGAAAATTCGTTTTACAAACCAGCACCCAGGCTGTTTGCTTTTTCTGTGTCCATTGGGAATTAACCCTTCAGCTACCGCTGCCAATCCTGAGGTAGATGATACCCCTACAGAAATGAAAAGACTGCCATTTGTTCCAGTGTTGTTCAGGTTAAGAAAAGCAACTACAGGCATTCAGAGAGGAGTAGCCACATGTGACTGCTCCCAGTAGAGACAGCATATATTAAAGCAGGGTGAGTATATAAAGACAAAGACTTTCTGTCTTACACGAACTACTTGGGGAGTCCCTGGTTTGAAAACTGCACCACAAAGCTGTGTCATGCAACTTTCCACAGACTGATGAAAGTGTTTTTAATGCTTTAGATCCTCCTCTTCTGTCCTCAAAGCAATGTACAGTAGAATAAATACAATCTATGCTAACACATACAGTGTATAGCCAAGGAAAACAAAACGAGCACCATTCCACTTGTTAATTAAATTGCAGGAAAAATAAAATTAAAGTTCTGTTGACACCTGTGCTAAAGCAGAATAAACCTGTCACTGTACTTCAGTCGAAGAGCAAAGATTAAAAAAAAAAAATTAAAATTAAAATATAATTATGCTACTTTGTAAATTATATTCTGCATATCAAATACTGGTCTGTCACCTTCTCAAAAAATATTCAAAGCCAGACACTAGGAAACTCAGAAAGAAAGCCAATGTGGGTGATCAAAGGTAAGAAATAGTTTCCCTTTAAGGAACAACTAAAAGAAAGGACTAGTCAGCCTGGAAAAGAGATGCTGGGGTGGAACGAGGGAATAATAGAGGTGCATAAAATCCATGTGTGCCTCACAGAAGATAAAAACAGAATATCTGTTCACTGTTTCTTTCAATACAACATTTAGGGGACATCAAATATGACTAGTAAATTGAAAACAAACAAATGGAGATACTTTTCCACACAAAGAACAGTGTTGCTCATTGGCTCAGGATCCTACAGATGTTGGAAGTTCATGTGATTTCAAGAGATGACTGAGCAAATTTAAGGGAAGATAAGTCCCCCAAGATCTCTTTCTCAAGAAATCCTAGACCACAAATCACTAGAAGCTGGAAAAGATTCTGCAGGAAGTATCATTAAATGATGTTTTTATCCATTTATCCTGGCTCCTGAGTCTGGCCACTACCAGCTGAGATTGGCCATAGCCTGGGCCAGTGTGCTAGGTATACTATTTATGTTAAAATCAACTACTGACCCATAAAACAAAGTATTATTTAAACAACCAACCAATTTGCCAAAAAGTAAATTAAAAAAGGTTCTTTTTCAATGCTTTCACTGTAACTCAGATCAACAAATGACCATGTGATGGAAACACTGTCTGATGTAAAGCTTCATTTCCTGACAGAGGGCTGTAACATTGCATTTGCTCACACGCACCCATCTGTTTTCTTTGTCCCTCATATTTCTCATGCTTCTCAATGTTAAACTGCACGGACTTGTAGTTTCGTTGGCTTGCGGCACCTACCATGCTGAAGAAACAAAGAGCTTCCTTCATGAGGCGCCAGAATGATATGCAGCTAGCTTTTAATTGGTATGGGAGGCCTTTGAAGAGGAGAAGTGAAAGCTCCAGAATTTCTGTCAAAAAAACAAATTACCTTCCAAGAGTCCAGGTCTAAAATCTGCACTGATAGGAAAAGAAAGCTACCATCCCTCAAATCCTGAATAATCTGGGTTCTGAATTAATTATATCTTTCCAAAGCTTAACCATAAATAGGAGTCATCATCTTTTTTTTTCCCTTTCTTGTCTGTTCCCTGCTGTGTGCATACATGTGTCCTTCTTAAGTCTTAGTAAACCTCTCTGATTAAGAGTAGGATTAATA
The DNA here is from genome assembly GCA_030449065.1 of Oceanodroma leucorhoa. Classification (NCBI taxonomy): domain Eukaryota; kingdom Metazoa; phylum Chordata; class Aves; order Procellariiformes; genus Oceanodroma; species Oceanodroma leucorhoa. Next base: position 1,506,464 of record JASVER010000049.1, on the reverse strand, counting down.
TAGAAGAATTAAACTTTTAAGATCAAAAAGAAAAGACATTTAACATTTACCAACAAGAAATTGTTACTAACAAGCATTCTTTGAGTGAAAGAAAGGYTCCCTGGGTACAAAGAACTGTTTAACCGAAAATATGAAGGTCTTTTTCTTTAAACGAGTAATCTTCAAAAGGAAACATTTTAATTTTACATTTATTTCTGCTTTAATCCTATCCCTTTCCTTCCTCAATTGCTGCCTTCTTATAGYGAATAAAACTTTACATGGTTGTTCTGTCTTATTTCCACTCATCATGTAGGCCTTATATGAAAAGTGATAAATGAGAAAATATACTTAAAAAATCCATGACACTATTTGTCCTGCACTCTTTTTTACTATTTGCAACCACACAACATACTGTGAAATAATTTCAGTAGTATTAGAGTGAAAATTAAGATTCTTTTTCCTTGATACTTACCACCAAAAAAAAAAAAAAAGAAGAAGAATTAAGGAGACTGGTTAATCCACTAATGGCATTTTCATACTTTTAATTATTATTATTTTTTATAGCTAGATCATTTAACTGACACTGGAGRCAATTTTGCATAGACATTCACTAAGAAAGTATATATTCTATATACAGTGATAGGTAGGTGCAAAGGAGTGCAACATGTAAATGCAATATAGAGTGTTAATGCAATCTGACTTACCTTAGATTTCTAAATATTTTCAGGATTACAGGCAAAAAGATTGACTTTCCCCAATCTTCACAAGAATCCTATAGCTGAGCTGCAAACTGACCAACAGGGTCACGTCTTTCAGAGACACAGATTTTGTTCTTACTTCTTTCCATAAATCCAGAGCAATTTCATTGACTTCAGTGGCATTACCCTGAATTTCCTACCCCATAATGAGAAACAAAATGACAAATATTGAAAATAAAAACATGTCTACTTCATTTTAAACATTGCAGTGTAAAGTTTTAGCATTTTCAAACTTTACAATATAATTCTGAAAGGCAGATTTTCAATAAATGTATTTTTTATTCTTGTTTCCATCCTTACAACTCCATCTGGCAGTAAGCTTTTCTATTTCTTCCTGTAATTCAGAAGGTAATGTGCATGCTACAAAGTAGGCAAAGGTTGTTGTACACCAAGAGCTGAGGAAGCACCACCTAATTTCAGAAGAGACAAGATTCACTTCTTGGATATTGCTGTGAAAACAGTGCCAGAAGCTGGAGGAATCTTATGTGTTTCTTCTATATTTTTACATGCAAATTTCCCTTCTGAATATACTGTCACATAATTAGCATCATCGYTGATATAAGCAAGATGATTTGAGGGTTTCATTAGGTTTGAGAGAGAATCACATTGGAAAGGAAGTGTAAAATAGGTGTAAAGTTTATGCAAGGTCTTCCATAAGAGCCTAGATTTAATCTGGATATGGAAAAGGAGCAAATGAGAGTTATTGAAAGTCAGCCTGACTTTTAGGCTTTGGGTCTAAGGTCTGCAACTGAATTGCATTAGACTTGAATTAGGAAATTAAACAACAGGAGATACTTCACCCATACCAATAATAAGAAAATAGAAAAGAAACAGGGACAGTAAATGGAAAGGATGGGACTGAGATTAAAAAGACTGTAGGAAAACTAAATAAATATATTTATAATGGAGGGAATATGAGTATAAGATTAACTTTACTTCAGAACACCCCAGGAGTGATTAATGGACAAAAGTCTAGCAGAAAAGTGAGCTGACCATTCCTCTGCTTTCTGAGCACCCAATTAATGCTTGCAAAGCAGATTACATAGATCATTTAGAATACACAATAAATTTGCTATCCAAGATTTTGCAGATACAGTACTGATAGAGGACAGAAAATATGTAGAACAAAAATTTACTTCCTATTTTAGGAAATATTTTCATTGTTCTGCATTCCTTGTCTGTCTCCAGGATCAGAAATGAAAGATTGGAATCTTGTAGCATGTTTGTTCTGCAACCTACTGTTCACTAGCACTCCCAAGAACATATCAGTAGCCTACATCATCACAATCCTCTACTTCCAGGTAACTACATTTTTATAATTCAATTTTCAAATGTACCTACACCCAACTTAAAAGCTCTCCTTTCTTTCTGATAGTAAATCCGTTCCAAAACTTCACTCTTCTGATATCTATAGACCTACTTCCTAGCTTAAATGTCTCAGTTACACCCATTTTGTCTTCATCCAAGTTGGTCCTTCAGTTTTCCTACCTCTCTGGTGTTTATTCCTACAAAGTATTTACAAAGAGCAACTTTGTGTCCTCTTATCTTTTATTTTTGATGCTAAGCAAACCACGCTCTTTTATTCTCCCATTATAAAACAAATCTTCACATCCCTTATCATTCCAGAATATCTTCTTTCCACACAGTAGTTTTAATTCATCTTTTGTCTCAATAAGTTACCAAAATTTGCAGTGTACTTTACAGGAGGTCACAGCAAGGACGTTGCACGATGCCATTCCCAATAGGGAAGCACCTTTCAGGGCTTCCAAGACTGGGTGAGACTCATCTGACTTCACAACTAGACATTGTTGGCTGCAGCTATAGTCAATGGAAGGAAACATACTTTTAAGGACTTTCCATATAGGAGATGATGACAGAAGAACCACAGAACAAAAGTAACTATCCTTAACCTCTGGCTATAAGCAAACTGTTAGCCTAGATGTAGATATCTACCTTCAGGTGAGATGAATCAATCCCCTTACTTCTGGAGAGATGAGTATTTTTGAGGACAGGCAAGCTGTCCCATCCTATTGGAATCCAGTCACTGAAATGACAGCAATATAACACTGAACTTGTGCAGAGGAAGGATGTCCTCTTCCAAAAAGACAACCCTGGTGCCAACATGAGATGAAAAATCCTTATTCCTGGAGTCAGGTACGAGAACAAGAGGAATGGCCGATTTAAATGTCCTTTAAGGATCTCATCTTGAGGTTGATCYCACAACCATTCATCCACATTTCCCCTTTTTTTTGTAACAGACCTTCAGTTCAAGACCTTCAAAAAGATGAAAATGGAGAACAATGGAAAGGGCCTTCCAGAAAATTTATATTTTTTTCAATAAGAAGGTGTTTAAGGGCTCAGGAATAACGGCTGAAAGAAGTAGTGGCCAAAATAGGGGCAATAAGGATCTCTAGGTGAAGAGTAAGGAATAAAGATCTAGAATAAGGGGTTACAGTAGATCTGGCATTGGGAGGGCACCTTAATACCTAATGTCTTTATCTTTTCCTCCCCATCTCCTTCCTTATCAGGGCCTTGCCATAAAACACCCACATCTGATATTCAGCAAGGCACAGCAGCTCCTGGACAAGACATCTCAGCAGCTTCTAGAGAGACCTCTTTTAGATTCTGTGCAGTGCAAGAAACATACCTTCTGGGAAAGCTATGGAGAGATAGCCAGAAAAGTGCAGATGTTCCTGTGGTCCCAGGTGAYCATGCAGGGCTGAACAGCCATATATATCTGCAATCAAGGGCATTGGAAAAGCATTAGTAAGAGAAGCTGGGGATTATGGTGGAGTGGAATAAAGTCAATGAGTATATTAGATGGGAAATCCCATGGAGCAAGAAGAAATTTGTATTTGTGAAAGAGAGGTTAATTCATGAACTTCTTCCCATTTTCCCAGATCTAGGACTTCTGAGACTATGAGTGAAGGACTCCGTAGACACAAAAAGGAAGGCAGAGAGGATGCACACATCAACACGCAGAATMAGTAGGAAGGGCTGCACAGGAAAATAATGAGCAAAGAGAAGCAGTGGGATGCCACTATTCTAGGTGTCTGCCTTAAGATGAGATAAACTGTACTCCCTAACTCCATCTTCAAGAGTCCTTATGAGGTGCTGGGATAGCAGGAAATGGGGAATTTTTCCTAGAAGTTCATAAGTTTAATGGCAAGGACTTTTAATAGATGTATCAAATTGTATCTGTCACTTTGCCCCTCAGAAAGCATCACTGACATGTGAACTCCCTCAGAATTGGGAAGTCTAGCAGGTAAGAAAGCCTTCCTTGCCTGTACTGCATTTTGTCCTGTTCAGTTTAATTCTGTTTCTATTATTCAACTTTTCAGGTTTCTCCTCTCTGGTATTTTGGTCTCTCTCTGTACTGGGGATTTCTCCTCTGTCTGTGTTTTCAGCAGATTTCATTAACACATGCCATCAAAGGCATTAATAACAATACTATATAGCCTGGGTCCATAAACCATTCTTTATGAGAGAGCATGAGTAGTTTTCCTCTTTATTCTTCCATCTGATAGTTTCCCTACAGTCCATTTGCTGTAGTTTCCCATGTCATGGACTCCTTATTCATCTAACAGTTCTTGTACTAATGCTTTCTTTTTTATTTTATCTGTTTTTCCTTACAGCACCACACCCAATGATTTACGTAAGATGTGTATCTACTGCATTAACATTGATTATCAAATTAATCATCTTATAAAGAGAGGCATCGGGTAAATCTGAAATGTATRTTGGGTTTTCTCTCATTTTACATTAACTTCCTATCTTTAACTATTTTTGTCTTCCAAATGTGGTCACAAAACCTGTATGGTACTGCATTCTGTTTTATGAGTTCTTATTTGCTCATTTCACTTGCCACTTCTCAAGCATGAGTAGTTAATTTTCTCCAGTCACACAGTTCTTAAGAGGTCATAACAAATTGTAATAAGTGACTATTTCCTGGTCACATGCTAAGAGCCACAACGTTAGAAATACAGTGAAAAGCATTACTGTCACACTTGCTTGTTCTGAATTTCCTTTGAGAATTTTTGCAGGCCACAAGTGTTTTGAGGTGTGCTGTTTGGAGACATCCTTGACATGTGGACTGGTTCAGATCTGGGAGAGTCAGATGGGCCCAGAAGTCTTGGGAAACTGAGGCAAGCTATGTCTTCCAGGTTTTAAGCCTTCAAGGAGCCACAGAGCTATGGCTCTGAAACACTTGAAATGTTTTCCTTCTCCTCAGTCTCAACAGATTAATAGGAAGGGAGCTAAGACACCCCAGGACCTATAGCCATTCCAGCTAGTAACAAAATGTTTGGACTTTTCAAAATATTTTTTCACATTTTTTTGTTTTCCCTTTCGCTAGAATGGTCAACTTTCCTATTTTTTCTACACCAAGATGGAAAAAATAGCTGTATAACTTTACAGTGAAAATATCTGTGTTGCTAATATAAGCAAAATAACTTTGTTCTTTGCTATACAGCAATGAATCAAAGTATGAGTGATAAACCTTTCTTCCCCCCTCAGCATGATCCGTGGAGCTTAAGAAACCAGTAAGGGAAAGGACCCCGTGCATGGGAAGAAAAGGAATTTGACAGTTCTCTGCAGCTACCGCTTAGAGGGTGTAACTATGGTGAGCTTGTCTTACTAGGGGAAACCTGGGTCCTATAGGTCGCTTTCAGTGCACTTGTTAACAACTTACTTGGATGTCCCTTCATTCTCTCAGTACTAGAAGTTGAGCACATGAGTATAATGTTTCAAGGAAGCTAGCACATCCTTTTTTTAATGGAGCCCGTATGTGTAAACAATTCACTGTGAACAAATCACTCAATGCAATGCGAGCAAATCACTCGTCCCTTCCTCTCTCAAATTTTCCTCAGGTTGGTCATTTCTACATGAGTTCCATAAAAAAAAAAATCATTCACTAAAACTTAGTGACCTGCAGAACAAAAAGCATAGTAGACACCCACTGAATGTTTGAAATTTGGAACGTGGACGACATCAGCTGGGGAAAATTACCAGAGCATCATAGAAGTCAGTGAGACTAGGATAACTTACTCAAGCTAAGGATCTACCTTTTTATATGGTCTTCTAAAAAAAAGTCCTACTCCACTAGATGGCTTTTACAAAAAAGGAGCATAGCCTGAATAAGGCAATGCAAGCGTGATTTCTTCAGGAGACAAGTGCAGAACAATTAAAGTGAGGAAAAGAGGAGAGAAAAATACATAGACATTTTAATGAATTTTCTTATCCTCCAAGGGAAATATAGTTGACTTGGAGCATTAAACATAGCTCTGTAGTTTCACATTTTAAAATGTTATGCCCTCTCCTTGAATAATAAAACAAGGAATAAAATACAAGAAATGCATTGCTAGCTGAGTAAAATATATGTTCAAATGTTTATTTTAGTWCTCCTCATGCGTATTTTTGCGTAAAAAAAAAAATTTGCATAAATACAGTGGTTAGGCAACCACTTCTGAAACAAGAATCATGTATTTTTACACACACAAATACATTCCATAGTGCTAAATATCACTGTTAACAGCTACATATCTGTGCATCCTGAATACAGTTCTTTACTATTTCACACAAACAACGCTCTTATAATTTCCTCTGAAAAATGAACCTAAAAGGTTTTGTTTGTTTGGATTTTTGGTTCTTATTTTACTGCTAATTCACTGCTGGTCAATTATAATTGCAAACTGCATATCTAGTTCAGATAAACTTTAGAAAATATTAGTGAAAACAGCACCAAGTTCTTGCCTGTCAATACTTAAAAAAATTGCTCTGCAAGCCTGTCTTTCTCTAAAAAGGATAAGAGCAAATTAAAAACAAATAGTTCCAATGAACAAGGAAATGTCAGGGGGGAAAAATGAGGCAAGAAACAAGGAATGAAAAAAAAATTCTTAGGGATAGAAAGCAAATGTGATGGGAAGTTCCCAAGGTAGAGGCAGCAGCAGTACTTGGTTCTGATATAATACTTACACAAAATACAACACGTTTGTTTTTCTGTAGCAAGACAAATGCTCAATTTGCAGTCCCTTCAGAAGGGATTTTTGTCCAGACTTTAACTATTCAGGCCTTTAACAGAAGCAAATCTGGTTCATCAAAAACATTGTTCAAAAAGGACTACCTTTTTCCACAGAAACTGAATTAAATATAACAGATATGCCCCTTTAATCTCATTTACTCTCCAGACCCATGTGTTTTATTCTCTGTGCTAATTATCTGTACATCATAAGCTGTATTATCGCTACTGCCTGGCCCTCCTAACTGCATAGGACAAGAAGGAAGAGATGCTGTCATGATGCCTCCTCTCTCTGTAGCTGATGTTACTGGTAATAATAAAAGTTCAATCCTTAAACCAAGTTATCCTGAATGACAAAGTGTCCTCTGAAAAATGTTCCAGCAAATAATAGCATTGAGACCATATGTATTTTCATCTGATACTCCAAATTGTTGGTAGGAATATGGTCCCTTTCATGTCTGCTTCAATATTTGTCCTCTTCTCTGAGCCAGCGGTCACCTTTTATATCTTGAGAGTTGAAAATACATGGGAATATCAGATCAAATTATCTTACATATAATGTTTCCAGCTTACATTTATGTATATAGAGAGAACTGACCTTTATTCCCACTGGCCTGTAAAGGTTCTGTGTGCAACAAGACTTGTAGCCGGTCAGGAATTCAGAATAACACCAGAAGTGAGATAAATGAGGTATGAGAGACATCCATCTTCCCTTAGGTAAGGTTAAATCCGTGTAAAATATTGGTAACATCTTACTGCAATATTTGGGAGCCACTTCAGCCATTTCTTGTTTGAGTTATAAGTAACTGACTCCCGATCATCTGTCACACACCATCTTCTCGCCAGTCATCCTCTGCAAGGGTGGTCTCTTATGATCCCTTTCATATGCACTAACTATTTCAAGGTCTTTTCCATCCCTATGCCTGATATGATCAAAGTACATATGTTTGTGCTGTACTCCCATCTTGGTAACATAGAAATTGTCTTCTTTTTGATACAGGAAATATGTAGGTCTTCACCAGCACCATTTTTAAAAGTTCCCCATGATTTCTTTGTGAGCAGCATCTATTTTTCATGATTTTTACTCCCAGGAGAACAGGCTATGGAAGAATTACATTTTGCAACAAACTTGTGTACGTTCTTAGACTCCATCCTTTTCCAAGCCCTTTGTGAATGGATGAGTGTTTGAGTGAGTGAATTCACCTGCTGCTTCTGCAGTATGACCAATAATTTGGGGCATTATCCTGTTTATATTAAATGACACAGCCTTCATACCTTTTAGATTTGCTCCATTTTGGGATGATCTCATTTCCTCACCCGATTTAAAACTACAGTGTTCAGTGCATTGCATCGGAAACTGTAGCAAAGAATTGCTGAGTCATCAACATACCTGATATTACTTATGGTGTATCTACCCATTTCTTCTGCTTTTTGAATCCTCACAGGACTTGTTTTATAGTACTTTCTGCATACACATTAAAAAGTCCAAAAGATAAGTATACACCCTGACATGTGAAAATCTACTCACTGTCACAAACCGCTGAGTACTATGCAGGTGGTTATTAAGGCAGAATGAGATGCTTTGGAATTTGGGTTATCTGCCAGCATCTTTCAAACATCGACCTTTTTGAAAAGTATCAAATGTTGTAAATGATCAGCTAAACAGGTGATCAACACGTGGTCCCATTTGTGCAATTTTGAGTGATGTATAGTTTGCTTACATGTGCACTGGTCCWCTCTCGGAAAGCACCAGACTTCTTCCAGAAACCGTATCCTCCTTCCTTTTGCAGAGCTGATGGCTCTGCTCCGCCTCATCCTTTCTCTTCTCTTGGTCTCCAATGCACGTTGTTCTGATGAGCACCCAAATTAGCACAATGATCAGAATTTACTGTGAAGAAATATAAAGAAATGAGAAATCTGTCATCTCAATGTTTTATTATATTCCACTGTAGGAAAACCTTTCTGTAAGGCTAAGACCACTGCTATCATGCATTTCTCTAAGAAATTGCTCTCAGAATGTTTTAGCRTAAACAAACTCTTTTTTTGTTTTTTATTCCTATGGAGGTGTCAGGTAAACTAGCACAGAAAACTTTTGTTCAAAAAGTTGACATTGGATAGTTATAAGTAACTGTTACCTTTATTAAAAGAACTGCCTGACACTGCTAATAAAGAATGTTGTTCATATTTATATTTAATAAGATTATTAAGGTGTACAAATAAACAAGTAAACAGCCTTTCAGAGTGGTAGAGGCCTTCCACCTGCTTGTTGATATACTAAATCAGTCTTTAACTGCTCTTACACACACACACAAGTTTTCTGTAGAATACAGTGAGAATTGTGAACTTTTTATTGACAGAAGACAAGCAAATGGCATATGTCGATGAAAAGAATCTCTCTCTTAAATAATCCTCAGCTTGGGACCACCATTCATTTGGCCCATATTTTTGCACATGGGTAGTTGCCAGGCTGGAACCAGCAGTAGGTATACTTAAAAGCTTATGTCTAGTCAGGTGTATTTGAGATCCCAAATTCACCACAGTCGTGAAGTAGAACAGTCCCATCTCTTCCATAATGCAGGAACACAAATACCCCAAAGGGCTAGGTTTTATTAAAACACAAATTAGAACAAGGTAACTCTGAAAATAGACATGATTGAATCAGAGTCAGAGGACAAGACAAGACAATATTTGAAGAAGAAATCTCCTGCCCCTCACCCACCGCTCCCTTTTGGTCTAATTTAGCAGCTGGCAGTAGGTTCCCCCACACTCTAATGTGAGGATAACCTGCCCATGACCACTGCTGCCTGCAGTATGTCCATGGGTCTATGTCATGGTACAGGGCGCCCTCCTCTCCTAATCCCCTCTCTGCAGGCACCCTACCTCCTGCACCTCTCTTTCCCTACCCCACGCTGAGCATCCCGAAACCTTTCCCAGCTGTACACAGGAATTTGCAGCCGCACAGGACATGGTGCAAACACAGGCAGGTAACAAGCCCTTCTGCCGTCCGTCACACTAGGACATGGCTGGGCATATGGCATTTTTCAGATGGTCAGCTTCAYCCTGAGGGGAGATGAATGAAACCTGGCACCTGGGTGCAAGGGAAGGACCAACTTCTTTTTGATGTATCTATCTCCCCTGGAGACCTGCTGCCTCGGAGCAGCAGGACATAAGGTGTTTTCCCTGCAAGCTCCCAAGTTGGTCCAGATAATTTTGGCCACAGGCCTATTCTATGGGAGACAGGCAACTCCAACCCCATAGCCACACAATATAACAGTCTCCTTGCGACAGAAGTATTTTTCTCTTGAGCCCACCCTCTTACATGTTTTACCACAGGAGGGAGTGATTTTTCACATTTTCTATTGAAGTTTTTATTAAATTATCTGGTTTTTAGAGTAATTTCGATGGAAACCTATTAATCTCTCTAGCAGGTTTTTATCCCTGTTAAGTTCCATATAATTTTTTTTTCATAAGCATAGTCTTGTAGCTAGAGGTAAAATCTTCAGTTGTACTGTGCAAGGTGGTAAAAGAGAAAAGATTTCAAAACTGAGGGATAACAGAAATGGTAAGAACAGCAAGAAAAAAGATTATGTTTAGTATTTATTTTGCTATTATAGCAGTGATTTTTTTTCCAAAGCTTGGGTTCTCACAGTTCTACAGGAGATTACAGGGACCAAACCATTTTTTAAAATTAATTTTTAATAATGTGTAATAATCTGAGTGGCACTGGTCTGTGTGTGGAATTAGAATTCCTCTGATAGAAAAAGAAATATTTGTGCGGAGTTTTATGAGCAAAGTTGACCTGAGGCTTCCTGAGGCTGATTGAGAAATTGCAGCCAACGAAGATCCTTAACCCCTTCCCAGCTCCATTTTCAATCTACTAAAGAATAAAGTCTCTGTGGTTTAATATACAAAGAAACTGATAAAGACCTGAAAAGAGCAATAAACTTGTATATGATTACAACAAGCTCATACTCCTCTTATATTTAACTTAATGACCAAACTGGCTTTTCAGCACAGAAAGGCGTGAACCTTCAGTTCAGCATTTCATAGCTTTATTTAATAGAACRCTACTTTTCAAACGTAATGTTCCGAGGTCTATTCTCTACAAGCAGGAATTTGCTGTTAATTTCCCTTCCTTTAGTTAAGAGACAAGAAGCAGCAATCAGCGACATTTGATACAGGCTCAAAATAAGTGTCCAAAAAGCTGGGCAATTCTGAACCAATAGCGACGAGGGGGGAAACCCTGAAGTGAACGTGCCTAATCCTAAAAATAACCATTGATCTAGCTGTCCTAATTCTTTCTAGAAAAGCCTGAAACATGGGTATTAGCAGGGGTTAAGGAGAATATTTATGAGACCTAAAGATAAAGACCCTGCTAATGTTGCTGCCTGTTGCCGCACATTTCCATTAACCTGCAACAACCTACCAGTGGGCCAGCTCTGCGGGTGTTAATCTCCGTAAACTTTTTCATCCAGTCAAACATGTTTTGCCAGGGCATTGTACTAACCTCAAAGCTTGCCCTGTTCCAGCACTGCTAATGATAATTATATTTATTAATGATTTCCGGTTACTCAAGGATACTGAATCTGCAGTGCAAAGAATGCACCTCTTAAAACAAAGTTGAAAAGGAAAGTGCAACCGTCTCTATTAAGGAAAACTTCTAACATCTAAATGTTGCCAGATTTAAAATTAATACTGCTATATTTAAGCCAGAGGGAAATATGATCAGCAAGTCATAACCTAAATCAAGAAATGTATCGTACATTTAGTTAATTGTTTTACATTGTCATTAGAGAAAAATATTTTCAGTGCCGTTTTGTAAATTCAGTAAGGTTTAACACAAAATTACTTTCTTTTTAAAATTTTATTGCAAAGTTTGCTCAAAAATTGAAAATGTGGAAATTCATTAGAAGAGTGTAACTAGAAATGAACTCCGCCTGGAATATGGACATGTATGTTCATTATTTAAGGGAAAATTTATAATGCCATTGAAAAATTTTTAAAAATCTAACAAATTCTGTTCATCTGTAGTGCTTAACTCTGTACTAGCTGACTTAGTAATTAAAAAAATGGGGAAGTGCAGGAAGACCATACTGCTAGGTGCACTCTCTGCCTTTTCCTAGAAAGCCTAATGAAATTGTGAGTGCCCTGGGGTAAATGGGATTTTTGTTGCTGAACTGCTGTTGGGTCAGGATATTACTGGAGATGAGCCTTAAAGGGTCTGCCAGGATTAGGAAAATAATCGATGCTTTATAATATGTTAGCCATTGTGTTTTAATTAATAAGCCTTAAAGCATTACTCAACATCTGCTGGTGTTTGCCGTCCAAACTCACTGGCAGTAACCTCTACTCAGCCACCTAAGTATTAATACAAAATACTGACACATCTATTCGAGAGCAAAGCTAGCAGGATCACTCAATAAATGTAAGCTTATCATGAACACAACACTTCCCTGTAGCTAGGCCTTAACTAACCTCACACATGGGAGAATATGTTAGAAATATGTGTCAGAAATACGTCTCATGAAAGAAGACAGAGGGGGCATCAAGACTGGCAGGAACAATATGTGTGGAAGAAGCCTGCACGGTTTTCACAGGCTAGTCTACCAGCAGAAATCCTTCCTGCTCTGATGGCACAGTGACCTATGTGCAAGCTGAAAGAGGAATTTGGCTGAGTTACACCAGAAGGAGACCTGAGTTGGGCTGAGGGTTGAAGGGTTGGTAAGTTGCTGGTTGCCAGAAGGCTGCATGTGAATGACAGTGAACCAGGAAAAAGGAATTAATTTGCTGTGCAAGATTCAAAGTGGGACCAAGATGAAACAAAGGCAGACACAACAAACTTGGAAGAAAGTGTCTTCATTATTTCTCTCACATTTTCTGCATCTTTCTGTTACTTGCTTTCCTAGCTACTTGCCAATGTTTCTTATGTGATCTGTTACACAAATATGTTGTACAATAATAATAATAATAATTTTCAGCTAGTATAGACACTGCGTAGTTTGCTTTCCTATTCATGTTTTTATTAAAATTTTGCCTATGTCTTGGAAAAAGTATAAATAATAACACCATCTGTACTGAAGGACCCAAGATGGAAATTATTCTCTCCTTTAGTAAAGAAGCTAGAAAAAAGATGACAGAAAAAATGAAAAGGTTTCTGCTTGGGTGGAATGACAACAGTTATAGCTGTTAATTACATATCCTTAAACACGCACCTTTGCAACATTTAAAGACTTCCTCTCTTGGGCTGGGTTTCCACCATTGCATGAGGCTCATCTAACTAAAACAGGCAATTAAAAGCTGGAAATCCCACCTCCATCCAACCCCCAGCCAGGTGTTCCTATTGCCTCCTCTGTGGTGACATTAGCCAGKGGGAGAAGCAGGTGGGGGAAGCAATCTAGCTCACCACGGGCATGCACGCGTGCTAGTGCTAGTGCTGACACAAGAGAAGTGGCAGAAAAGCGTGGTGAGACAAGGCAGAGGGTAGACTGGAATTACCTACTTTGACAGCAGACCACACTTTGGTTAGCTTAAAGCAGTTATAAATCCTCAACCTCAGGCTTTACCCAAACTGAAATTATTTATTTGATGGGGAAAAAGCCTACATTTTATTTACATCAAGAGTAAAGGTGTTAACATTTCAACTTCTAATAGTTTTAATGAATGAAAAGCATCATTTTACTGCAAATTCTCTAAAAGTGAGAAGGAAAAGCAAGCAATATTCATTCAGAAAGTTGAAAGTGAATTACAGGGTAGAGTGAATGTTTACTCTTAAGTGAGCGGGAAAGACATTCTGAAGTCTATATAAAGATCAACAATACCTGTGTTCGCAAAAGCAGAAATCATTGTTGCTATCTTTTATGGTCTCTCCTTTTATGTTGCTGTTCTCATAGACATGTAACTGCCCCTGTGAATTTAAAGGACTGCTTGAAAACATTTTTAACTCATTGGCAGAGCTCTCTGCAGGAGAAACAGGCAGTGCTGCCATTTCTTGCTCCTCCTTGGGAGAGAAAGGAGGCCAGTGGCACTCTGTGGAAGGTGAAGCTGCTCCATGCGGTGTAGAGCAGGGTGTTAAGCAGAAGGCACTACAGGTTGGCAGCAGCTCAAGGACATGAAGAAACTGCCGGATTATATCATCACATTTAGTCTTCCTTCCCTCATGTCCCTCTCCCAAGGATACCTCTCTGTCCAGCTTCTTTTTGCACAGGTTTTCTTTTTGGGGCACACAAGTTCTTAAGAGTGGAGAAAGAAAGCTGCTCTCCTCCAGTGGAGGGCTGGAGCTCGCCTTGCTTCACTCTGTGTCTTAGGACTGGCGGAGAAAGGGTTCAGAAGGAGCAGATGGGTGTGTAAAGCATTGAGGGGAAGCCATACTAGCCAGAGTGCAGATAACAAGATAGAGGGAAACAAACGAGAAGCATAAGCTTGAGTGAGCTGTGGTGGCACCCCTACCTATTGCTATATATAAGTCCCATAAATCCTGGTTGTGCTCTGTCRATAAAAAGGGCAAATGATGGTAACACCAAGACCCTGTTATGTAGTGCAAAGCAGTCTGATTATGCCAAGTCAGTTGTTAGTCTCTAACTCACTAGCTGTCCAAATCTCTACTGCTTATTATGTGCACATCTGAATTTCAAACATCTTGAGTATTCAGATAACTTTATACAGGCTTCAAAATACCACCTTCCTCCTATCAGCTTGCCATTCTTCTGTCAAGGTGAATTTATACTAATAAGAAGGATACAGGAGATGTAACCAGGAGGATATGGCAGCTGACACCATGACAGGGTTTGTGAAACAGAGACATCTACTGGTTAAGCTTTGGGGGGAAATATTTTATTTTGTTTTGCGACTTCACAGTGCAGTGCTCTACTCCYTTTCTTTGATCTAAATCATTAATCTGTTATGATAGGTCTGTCACTAATCCATGGCCTCAGAAAATATGCACACGTGTTAAAATGAGTTTTGCCATAAATTATTTAACGATTTACAAAGCAATGCTCAACACGTGCCACCAGGTGATTTTAAACTTCTGTGTGCTTACAGTGTTTTTCAAAATCCTTAGTGAAAATTAATCATTTATCACAACATAGAATCACCAAAGCTTGCAGGAGTGCTACAGGGTTTTAGGGAAGAAGTCCATAAAGTGGGAAAGGCAGAAATACTGTATCTGGCCACTGAATCTCATAATTTTCAGCTCAGCACCACTACCACTGAAGTTACATGGAGAAAGAATATATCTTGTTTACTTATTAAGACCTCAAGCATGATATTAATTAGTTAAGGATCCTAAAAAAGCAGTGACTATTATATTTCATTTTTACATAGCAGCTAAATTTTCCTGCTGAGTGAGAAGTAAAGTAATGATAGGAGGATCTTGGGAGGACTAGAGGTTTGAGTAGATGCAAGTAAACTAGCAAAGTTTGATCACTTATTTAAACTTTATTGAAGTTATCTATGCTTCATATGTCTGCAGAAACACACTGGACATTCTCATATGAACAAATTTTTAGGGGTTTCCCAGAATCTCTTTACTCCAGTCAGGCTAGAAATATTGCCAGAAATGCCTTGCTAACAAGAGCCTTTTGGATAAATAACCTTTTCTACATTTTCTTCCAACTGGATTTAGCACATAAAAGAAAGAAAATTATGTTTAGAAGAAGAAAATTGCATATGAACCATGCTTGGAGTGAAAAAAAATCAGCTAGATTCTTAAATTTAAGGAGTCTAATTCAATAAAAAAGTGACTACCTGCTTCAAAAAGTTTGAAAGGCCTGCTATAAACTGTGCAGTTACCAAATGCCACCTCCCTTAAACTTATGATTTTCAGTAAGCCAGTGCTGCATACATTTGAGGAAGCAATGCTTATCTGTGGTAATAAGGACCATGTAAAATGATTAGAGAGGTCGTAAGACAGGTAAGTAGACAGATAGACAGACAGGTATGTAGGTAGGTAGAATCCTTTCAGCTTGTGGATTACATTTCATTTCAGAGCCTCCTAATCCATGGTGTTCTCTTGTGAAAAAAATAGCTTATGCTAAAATACAGCACTACTTCAATGAATTGTATTTATTCACCATATTATTGTGCCTGCTGGAATATTTCCCAGAGGATAGAAATACCATTTAAAGCCTCAGGTGGGAAGAGTTTCCCTATGAAACTTTCTTCTCTCTCCAGTAATTCTACTGCTAAAAGTGAGCACCAGCTGTGGCTCACCTCTCAAAATGTATGTTGTATCATGACTGATGTCACTCTTTGGGGTTAAGCTAGGGCGGTAGGAGCCAGTTCAGGTCTAATTGTTGAAATGTATGCTTAGTTCAAGTTAAACAATAGATCCCTAGGAAAAAAAAAAAAAAAACAGCACAGAGGTGCTGAGTTGTGAAAAGAGTGTTGTTTTGGGTCCAGTCGCCTGAATAGACTTGTTAAAGCCCATGGCTGATGTATGCTAAGCAGAGCCAGGCAGTATGTGGGGAGAAAGGGAGGGCAGGCCAGTTGAGCAGGCACATCACTCTCTGAGCCAGGGCACACACTTTGATGGCTCCTTTGGAGGTATGAGTGAAAGCCAAACCTCTGTTCCTTCCTTTTTTTCATTTCTGCCATGCAAAGATAATCAGGTTTATGTAAAGTATGTGTGCTCTTTTGACAGTCCGCGATACCTCATTAATTCAATCACACCAAACACCATTGTTCCCAAAGTGTTTGAAATGCGGATAGGCATGGAGGCTTTCTTAATCCTGTCAATCAATGTTAACATTTTTCTTGCAGTTGCCATGGCCAGGGCCAGAGTTCATGAAAACACAGAATAAGAGCCAACAAAACAAGAATAAAGACTTATTTGAGATACTCTTTTTAAAGGACATCTACCATGCACAAAACATGGGAAGTAAATGTAGACAAGTTTGGACACTATGGCTCACTGAGAGGAAAAAGGGGGAAAAAGAATTTGAAAATCAAATAGGCCTATAAAAACTTGACCCAAGAGTCTCTGGGAAAAACCCGATGAATTGCTCCCTAGTAGAACAATGTTCTTTCTTTCGTGCGTTCTTCAGGAGTACAATGCTCAATATATTATAACACATGCCACTGATGTCTTTACACTGTTGTAAGCCAGCTCAGACCATCGGAATGCTGATCGCTGACAACAAGAGATTGTGCGGCGGTAATTCTCTCTTTCTCCCGCTCGGCTACAAACAAGCACTGGGAAAATTATTCATGCATATAGGCCAACAAAGCAGAGATGGGAGATTTGCGATGTCATGCAGYGAGATCATGTGACAAACGTTAAAATAAAACCCCCAAGCCTTCACCCTTTGAGACTTTGTAAAATAACCAATTTATCCCTATGAATGTAGCAGCCAACATGTCTTATCGCGCTGGTGGAAATCAGGGCCATTTTAGTATCGCTGTACTGATTAACGAGACCGCAGCGCACATGCTAAACAAAGAAACACAACAATTACATAATTATGCAATTGCTAAAGCTATGAGACAAAACTCCTCATTGGGATTTTCTACAGCTCTGCTGATTCCTAACAGGCATCGAGTACGTTTATATATACTTCTTAATTAACTTGGAGAAAAGATGTGCCATTAAGCCATACAGGAATCCAAAGATAGATTTTTGCCTAGGTACATACAGAATTTTTGGACATCCATGTAGGTGCCTTGTTTTGCACTTCAAATAAAATTTTATTTGCAGTTTAAAAAAAAAACAAACTCAACAACAACTTGTGTGTGGTTGGAGTTGTACCTAGAACAGTTGCTTTCTTAGCTGTGCAAAGGAGACAAATCGCAGCTCTTTGGAATTGTCACAAATATCACTTAAAGGTTTGTTCTTCAAGATCTCTGCAGGGAAGAAAGCAAGTTCTTTCGGCACTGACAATTAAGGAGTGCTCAGCTACTATTGTGGCAAATGTTCACTGATCTAGAAACATACATCCACACAGAYCAATAAAGCCTGACATGATACAGAGCGCTTTGGTGGGATGGCACAGCAAAACAGTCTCTTTGCCGAGAACAGCCCYTTAGTGCACTAGAGTGAGCCTGACATTTGTACGTGTAAGCAGGTAAGGAGAAAAATGAAATTTTTAACCTCAGTGTTAGTGAAACAGAACTGGAATACTGTGTACACATCTAGTGACTATGCTCTTTACAGGATGTTGAAAACTTTTAAACTGTGTTGATGTCCTGTCTCGTAAGAAGACAACACCTGCTCCCACCACCCACTTCAGGTTTGCCACTCTCAGTATTCAACTGCTTGTTATTTGTAATAACTCTTCCATCTTAACAAGCCAGGGTAGAGTATCTGACCCAAGAGGTCATTCCTGTTAGGCCTCCCAAAAGTATCCTGGGTACTGAGCCTAGAGGASATAAGCTCAGTTCTCTATGCTCTTCATTCCTATAATCTATTCTTTCTCCTCTCCCCAGTGAGGTACTGTTTTCCCCCTCCTCACATGTTGGGTCGATATTCGCTGAGTGAGGCCATTGCAACCACAGTACTCTCTGAACTGGGCTGGGAGCACCATGGAGCTGAGAATGCTAACAACCGTCTCTGAAGAGAGGAAGGAGTGGTAAGAGAACAGACAACAGAAGTGAAGGCAAGAAGAAATTCTCAGTATCTCTTTCCATTCTTGTGCTGATCAGGAGAAAACTAAGGTTTCCACTGCACATTTTCCAGAGATGTTTCAGATAAGCCAAAGGTCACACGGCTCACAGGCAGAGTATACAGTTTGAGAAAACCTTCCCAAGGAAATGTCAGGAGTTTTTGCATAATGCTAGACCTAACTGCATCAGGTGATTTATTTAGCAATGGAGAATAAAGTTGTTTTGGGAGGAGGGAGGGTTTTTTTGGGTTTTTTGTTTGTTTTATCCTGTAACATCTGCAAGGTCCACCTGACCCATTTAATGGATCCTCTACTGTAGTGTCTAAATCATAAGAATATTTCCATTAGGCAGGAGAAGGAGAAAAAGTTAGTGAAATTCATTACTAGGTATCTACTCAGGAACTACAACTACAGTTCACCTGATGAAAACAAGTTTTCAGTTGCAATGTATTGCAGCAGTTTTTCTCTCCTAATCGCAGCTCCGCAGTGCTTTACTTGTTATCAGACATCATTGTCAGAATATTCTGGTACTTAATATGTGCCAATACCTGAAATCAACAGCTAAGAAATTAAATGTACAAAAGATGTACTAACCAGAAATGGGTAAGTAAAGGTGTTCTGGAGAATGGATGATTATATATTGATGGAATTTCCATGATTTACCTTATACTCAATTCCAGTAGATAGATCTCATTTCTGAAAATATCTTCAGCTGAAGAAAACTGTGAATCTGTCATGCTATTTTCTACATTGCCAGCCTCCTTTTTTTCTCCCCTGCTCCCTCGCCCTGCATCAGCATTCACTCACTCCCAGTTCTCTGTTTTATCCCTATTGCTTTCCTCTGTGCCTTGTGCACCATAAGAGGATGTGGAGCTTTGGTCACTCCCTGCTGCCTCTAGATGCAATACAGCTCCATTTTGGAGTAATCATTCGTGAGGCAAATGGTAAAGAAGAGGATTGATATAAACATTAACTGCCTTTTAATGTCTCTTTGATAATCCTATCTGACTACTTGAAAATTCACCTGGAATTACAGCTGATTAATCCATCTTGGTCACATCCCAGGGATGACTCTTGCCTCTTGAGAACTTTGTACCATGAATCTACATAAGTTTGCCATTGTGGCTGCAGTGATAAAGCCGCACAACTAATTTACTAAAAAAGCAAGAAATTCAAAATTTCGAATGTCAAATGAATGAGATTATTATACTTTCCACATAYATCACAATAATCCTTTCAACAGTATTCACACTATTTATTGACATTCGTAGACATTAGATGCATTTACTGTGTATTTTCCAGTTGCTCTGTGGGTTGGGAAGGCCAAACAATACTATTTAAGTATTAATCTTTGAGGGGAGAAGAGCTACCTTACTTCATGAGGAAGACCAGAAAGCAGCAGAAGCCTCCTCGAAGTGACTGCACCCATTGTTGGCYTGCTAGGACACAGCACCCTGCTCCTCCTAGCAAGCCTGTGACGCTCCGCTATGTGCTGCAGGCAGAGCCATGGGAGTTCAGCAAGTCGAGTACTACCACATTTGCCTGTGGCCTGTTTTCTATTAACCCAGGTGTAGCACCTTTAAACAAATATTAGCTCTAGACGAGTAGTAACTCTTATGAAATCGCAGGCAAATTCAGGTTGGATGGACCTGTTAGCTATGAGGTCAGAGGAAGGTTGTTCAGGGCTTYATCCAGTCTTGAAAACCTTGACTTCACAGCCTCTCTAGGCAACCTCATCCCCTACTGGCCTGTCTTCATACTGAAAGAGTTTCTTGTATCTAATCAGACCCACTCTTGTTTCAACTTATGGCTTTGTCTATTTTTGTCCTGCCATGCACCACTGAGAAGGGTCTGACTTTTTTTTCTCAAATAAGCTCCTCATGGGTAATGGAAGGCTGCTGTTAAATGTCCCMAAAACATCTCTTCTCCAGGCTGAACAACCTCCACTCCCTCAGCCTGTCCTCACAGGACAAGTGCTCCAGACCCTGACCATCTTGATGGTCCTCTGCTGAAATTGCTCCAGCAGATAGATATCTTTTTTCCAATGGGAGCCCAAAAACAAATACAGTATTCGAGACATAATCTAATGAGTGCTGAGTTTTGAAGGATAAGCACTTCCCTCCACCTACTGGCTATTGCCCTGTTGATAACAACAGGGCTATATTGCCCTGCTGACGATGCTGTTGGCCATCAGTACTGCCAAGGCATGCTGCTAGCTGATGTTCAGCCTGCTGTCCACCAGGCCCCCCCAGGCACTTCTCCACAGAGCTGCTCCCTCAGCACTCAGGCCCCAGACAGTAGCGTTGCAAGGGTCTCTTCCTTCCCCAAGGCAGGGCCTAATACTTGTCCCTGTCATATTTCACAGGGTTCTTTTTGTCCCCTTCCTCCAGCCTGCCTACGTATCTCTGAAGGGCAGTCCTGTCCTTGAGCCTCGCAAGCGGTCCCCACAATATGGTGTCACCTGCAAACTTGGTAAGACTGATATCCATCACCTCCTCCAAGTCATTGCTAAAATGTTAAAGTGTTCAGGTCCTAGTAGAGATCCCAGCAGTACCCCACTTGCTATGAGCCCTCGAGGAAAAGCATGGCCCGTTAACCACTATCTTCTGAGCCTGGATATTCTACCCTTATTTTCATCCATCCAGCTTTCCACCCATTTGGTTAAGCCTGGGTGATAATTTGCAGATCTTTATTATGTAAAACAATTACAGACAGACCTCAAAATTGTGGAAACACTAAGCTTTTTACCCTCATGATTTTCTCACATTTCTTTTTCAGAGAGTGAGAACACACATAAAGGAATTTGCTTGTGCACTTCTATGAAACTATAATTTCCCCTGTAAAAGTGTCCTTGCACCTGCCTCTAAGTTCCTATAAGTTCAGCCAAAAAAAAAAAAAAGAAAAAAAGAAAAAAGTAAACAGATAAAAGCTTTAGAGAGGCTTAATTACACTTTGTTATAACATATTCATGGTTGCCAGATGAGCACTCTCAGAACTAATTTTAACACCTTATTAGAATATATATTTCAACCCAAATTAACCAAAGGCATTAATCTTCAACACATATACATAAATCCAGACTGTAATTCTTTTAACTTTTTTCCTTTATTATAATTTAACACTGGTTTTAATATAAAATGCAATGAGAATATTAGTTACACTTTTCCATTTGCAAAGSAAAAATATTCCATAATTCAGAAGTATTCTAAATATTTTACCTGTAATTTTTAATTAAAAGACCCAAACATACCTCACAATATAACCCTGCCTTCAAACAGGGATGAAATGCACAAGACCACATCTCCAGAAGTGAACATARTTGAAAAAGTATAAGAACTTTAAAAAAAAAAAAAGGATGAGCTTTATGGATGTTATTCTGAAAGCCTAATTAAAGCAATAGACACCAAATACTTTCTGTAATCCCTTCTTACCCTCCTCCCTCCAACTCAAAGCAGCTTCTCTTTCCACTCCAGCATGAGCCTGCAGGACAGGCACACAGCAATTCTTTCTCCTTCATCACTCACTTCTCACAAATCTCGACACTAAACTACCAGCTCTAGATGAAGTTCTTTAGAACCAAAGCACACTGTTCCTTCAGCTGATCACACCCGCTCCACCTGAGTCTTCCTTATTTCTGCTCTTCTGAGAAGAAGATTCAATAATCATTTAATCTCAGGTCATTGTCATATATGCAAAGGAGCTACAGCAGTTTAAGACTTTGCCACCCTACATCAGTAACTCTAATCTGGGTCAGTGCAAAGAGAGATGAGCTAAGTAAAAATCCTGGCACTGAATCGAAGTGGAAGTCTCTGAGTACTTGCTCTGTGAGTTGTGATACCTCAGCTGAGGGCAATAGCAAGCAGGAAGATGTGGTAACTTCTTCAAATGTGACAGCAGCTTTATAAATGCACCCAAGTTCATGGATATTGCAGGCAAGTTCTGGCAAGTACAGCTGGAGCAACTTAAGATGCTACAGGAGTAACTAYGGGGCAAAAAGATATAAACAGGCACTGAGGTCAGTAATAGTTTAAGAGATTATCCCAAGCAATGAGTTTTAATCAGCTGAGGACTATAGTGCATTTACCACCATGCAAGGGAAAGAGGCAGCTGGCTATGGACACCCCTGATCCACTGTTGCTAAATGCCTCACAGCACGTTTACTGAGGTTTTAAGTCTTAGTGTTATTTTCAGAAACAGCTGGCAAAAAATCCTGAAACTTACTGTGATCCTGGAGTTTTTTTGGTATAAAAACACATTCATATAACACACATTGGATTTGGGTTCTGCTGTTCGTGTTTCAGGGTTCTTCTTCTGTGAGTCTGTGTATTTTTTTTCCCCACTGGTATTCTCTCCTCTCTGTCAGGAGTACTTTGACAAATAAACTGTTCACCTAAAAAAACAGAGAGCCAAAGACCACTATGCAGAACAAAGTAGGTCATCCTGGGGATGCTCACTGAAAAGAAATGCATATGTATCTTTGAATTTCTTGTATTGGATTTGTTAATACTCAGAGGTACTTAAAACCACAGATATTTTGACGGCACACAGAAGTCTCTCTTCTAAAGAGACTTCAGGGATTGGAGAATAGCTATATTGAAAGATGGCAACTGAGACATGTCTGTTTGTAATTGATTTTCATAAGGTTTAGAAAACAAGCTTGGCAAGGCTTTGTCAATGCAACAAAATATATAGCACCTAATGGAGTAGTTCTCTCTCCCTGTGATATAAAGAAGTTCTCTCCCAGTCCTGATAACAACTAATGGAAAATTGCACTCTGAAGTGCAATAAATCCATCCATTAAAAGGGTAAAGAGAGCTCAGACTTTGAAAACTAGGAATACTGCAGAATGGTCTGTCAGTCTCGTGTTGGACAGGATTTGGTTTGCTTTTATGGCACCACATAAAGAAGTAATAGGTTATAAAGCTTTCAGGGCCCTAGCATATGTGACAGAGTCTTTATACCCCTCTGCACATCTGGATGAGAAACAAATGTCATACCACTTTCCTACACACTCTCCTCTGTGTCAAAGCAGAGGAACGAGCTATATGCCCACTGCTCTGTACAGTTAATGTGTTTATTGAGGCCACAGCCTGTTCGCAGGTCTAAGACCACAACCGGACACAGTTCTGATTTGCAACAGCACGATATAGTCCTTTGCAAGCAGTGAAATTATAGGCACAAAGTTTATTCTAGCTGAAAACTGTTTATTGGGAAAGTGTGACTTCACATGCAGTTAAATTTGCTTTTCAATCTCCATCTAGTCACTCTTTCACCAGAGAGCAGACTGAAGATTTTAGTAATTTCCATTCTTCAGCTATTGCCAGGAAAGACAAATCCGCGCTGGAAGATTCATGTTAAATAGCTGCAGGCAGTCACAAAATTTATGAACAAAATTATTTTCAGGCTTTGATTCTATAAGGAAACAACTGATCAGGACCTTTTCTGTACTTTTAGAATGGAATGCATGAAGGAAAAGAAAGGTTTCATACTGGTAAGTATGACCTTTCAGCTGTCGAAAGGTATTTACCTGCTCCATGTTAAACTAGTTCAGCACTTAAAATGCAATGCTTCCACAGCCCTCACTGTGCTTCTTTCCATGTGCAGTACAAGGGAACATGATCATGTTGTGCAAAATGTTAAATAACTAAAAATGTCCCAGAAAATTAATGGGAATCAGAGGGAATAGAGTTCTTGATCCACATGAATGTGCAGGGTGAAAGTGTRGATAAATTTGGATTAGCAAGCAAAACTGAGCCCTGTTGTTAAACAGCACTTGATTCCATTAGACTGTGTCGGATTGTTAAAAATGCTAACATTATGTGTGACTATTCATTTTCATCACCTGCTCTTGATTAATCCAGTCCTAAATGGCATCTGTGGACCCTGCCATCTCATACTACTTAATTAAATTAGCAACACATTTGTCTCCCCCGTTTTCCTATCAAAGGGTTGTGCTCAGGAGAAATAAAACCTTTGTTCACCGCAACTCCGTATAATTTACACTCCTTTTTCCCTTTTTCCTCCAGCTCCTGGCTCAGATGCTAAATTGTAACTGGTAATAGGGAGCTATTAGGTCTAGTGAAGCGTGTCAAAGAAGTCAGTAGAAAACCAGACCTGAAAGGAGGCCTCAGATCTCATAAAACAACAGGGTCAAGATTCTAGATTCAGGATTACATTGTACCAAGATTCATTCATTTTGCAGTAAAAAAGCATATGACCTTTATATATATTTGGGGCAGAACGATGGGAGAAAGGCTGAAGGAAAAGAGAAGGAGAAGGAAGGATGCTGACACAGGTAGAAAGCTTTTGTTTAGGTTATTTTCCCAAGAAGGTAAAGAATATAATTGTCAATAACAGACACCCATATATGAGTAATGGGGCACAGTGTATTGTGTCTCCAGGGTAAGGGATTAATATAATTTACGCTGCTAGAAAACAGTACTGTATAGTACTGTCATACTGAACAATATATGGTCACAAAATGTGTTCTGTGTGAAAACAAAGCATCCACTGTACAATTAACCACAATCTCCACTTGTGAATTAATATGATCCTATATGTAGCTTCTTCCAAACTTTGTTCCTCATCCCAAAAATGCTAAATCCTTTCATCCCCACAAGTCCCTAGGACAATTTGTGGGGTGTGTTACATGTCAATCAAGCCAGGATAACCTAAATACCAGCGGATGGTTCTTAGGTTCTTCTTCTCTTTCCAGTCTTACAGTGATATGAAAAGAGGTTGCGATACAGAGTACTTCTGTTCTGCATTGTAACTGAACTGCAGAGGGCAGGCTGGCAGGAGSGTGCCGCAGGCTCTCTGCCTTGCTCCTCATGTAGTCATCCCTTCACTAAAAGTCCCTTCGAGTGCTGAGATGGGAACCTACGGGTTTGCAGATCTTTCTTTAGCCTTCCTCGCCCTCCTGCAAGTAACCCTCTGCAGCAGAGGATGGAGAACCTGACACTGCTGAGAACACGTCACCTTCATCTCTCTGTGCCACGGTTCCCTATTTGGAAATTGCTCCTCCAAGAAGTGTAGCGACAAATTCACTCATATTCATGAAGCACCTACAATAGCTGTGAAAATGCAGGAAGATTATTATCTTCAGCCCATGAAGATAATGATATGCTGAGGAATGTGAGACAGGGATAATAGATCAGATCCTGCAAGACACAGTGGTTTTGCATGCTCTCTGCAAAGGAATCCTCAGCTCCGCGTTTGGTATCTCTCTTCCCATACACACACAGGTGAGTGAGAAGCCTGACAAAGACATTTCCAGAAAGCATTTACTTAGGGAAGTATCAGTGCCAGCCAGTTGTGAGACACTGAAGACAGACAGCTGCTTCAGCAGCTCAGGCCTCTTCCATCTGCAATTATACTGCAGAGAGATGGCACAAAGCCAGAATACCCAATAATCCTGATTGAGGTTCTCAGTTGGGATGTAGGATCTGCATTTTCAAATTCTCTATGCTTTTATCAATTTGGGACAGGGACGTGAACTTACGTTCTTTGAGTATCCCTCAGCCCTGGCTTCCTTAGTCTCTTCTGCACATATCTGTGTAAAATAAATATTTATTGGGCCATAAGAGGAACAAACGGCTTCCATAGAGTATTGTCTTAGACACTGAGGCTCACATCCCTCCTGAAGCAAGCACTCGTTTTTAGTCCTCGACATCACAAGTCAGTGGAGTAGGCGACCTGCTCAGAACAGTGTCAGTCCTTCCTTTTCAATGTGCCTTGAGCACACCTGAAGGGCAGCACCCCACTGGTSAAAGAGCCATTCCCCTAAATAACCCAAGAATCCCATTTCAGGCTTGAAAGGGGCTCTCAGCAGCACCAAAGCCTGAACAGTTCTGCAAATGCCAGCCTGTGAAAATACCAGTGCTGAGTAGAGGGCTAAAGTGTCGCTGTAAACATGATGAAACTGGGTGCCTAAAGTGTTAGACACAAGTACATAGGCATGTTGCTCATCAGAATGGGGATGGGTTCTTTTGGAAGAGAGTTTGGAAAAAATCTGAAAACCAATTGTTGATAAGTTCCCTAACCACCATCTACTCTATCCACTGAATGAAGCAAAGGCCTACTGTATTTGTGTAGTCTTGTAGTGATCATCTAATTAACTGTATCACAATTTATATGCACAGGCAGATGATTTAAATTTATTTATGTAACCTTGATCATAGCACTTCCTATTTTCTGAGTGCTTGAGTTTTAACAATGATAATATATTTCTTAGTATGGTGCTTGCTGTTTGCATGGTTACAAGTATTACCACGATGTCAATAAAAATGCTGAAGGAAAATTCAGAGCTTTCATCTGAACAGAGATGTGATGCCTCTTAAAACTTGTATTTTTTAAAATATAATTGAGTTGCTCTTTTTTGCAAAAGTGAATTTAGTAGTGTTGCAAGTATATGCTTTCTATTTAAATCTTCTCATATCCAGGTGACATGCACAATCAATCTTCCTCGTGACATTGTAGCAAAGCAGAAATTATTGATGCTTAGGATCATAAATAAGGAAATGGAAAATGATAGTTAATTGATAAAGTACTTTCTTTTCCACTTTGAAAGCTTTCTAATTGCTTCATAGAAAGACAAATAAAGTTTATGAATGCATGCGAATGGATTCATAGAAATACAAGGTAAAAAATAACCAAAACATGAGCTGACTTTTCATGTGGTCCTTGTTTTTTACAGAAATCCCAAAAGGCCTTTCATCTATACTTTCTCTCCTCTGCCCATTAAGGATAAATTTCAATTATTTGGTTAACCCCTCTTTTTTAAGTCACTTCTTTTGTCAGTTTATCCTTTATTATGCAAATTTTTGATGCAAAATAAAAGTGCCACATGTTCATCCTGTTTTGAGCTCTACCAAATACTTGGTAGAGATTAAAGCTCTCACTCAGGAAATCATTCTTATTGGGACATTTTTATATCCCAATAAGATATCCCATTAAAAATATGCATATGTGTTGTTTTCAATAGGGTTGAATTTAAGCACATGCTGAAATGCTTTCTTTAAATAGGACCTACTGTGGAAATACAAGCCTAACTCTATTACTCTGATTTGATCTTAAAAATGAAGAATATTAAAAATAAGGATAGTATCTTTATAACCAAACCTAATATTTWTAATGAACAATCATGGCCAGGTAAGCTATAAAAAGGCAAATGTCCTCTGATATTACCAAGGGATGTTTCCACTGAGTCAATGAACACATCAGCTACAGCTGATGGGTAGCTTGTCCCTCTGCAAGTTGTTAGTGACTCTCAGCTGAAAGAGCTAGCTGAGCATGTAAACGGTRCTGGTCTTTTTCAGAGTAATCTTTATCAATGCAGTGCTGCCTGATGTATCTATGCATCTTGTCTCCTATCCTGAATTGTCATCATTTATTCAAACCTAGCTTACTAGGAAAACAACAAAAGTTTATAGACCAAACTAATTCCAGTTAAGACAGAAATTCAAATATATATATATCTTCTCTAGAACACAGTATCCTGAGAAGCAAAATCTGAAATAATGATATGTAAAAGGCTCTGTGAAGCCTTCCCTCTCTGTTTCAAGAAACATACAATAAAATGAAACATAATAGGAAACAAGTGGCCAGTTTTGCTGCTCCCTTGTGGATATGCTGTGGCAGAAGTTAGTTCCATTTTTATATCTTCCATCCAAAAAGCATCTTTTCATTAGATCAACAGAAGGTTTTTTTTATAATTACTGGGTTTATCAATCCAAATCTAGCATTATAGGTTGATGATAGAGTACAGACTGGAATATGAAATTTTATGAGTTCAGGAATAACCTTCATTAGAAAGATTTCATAGGCTCATAAACCATCAGGAAGCTGTATCATGCAGATCTTATCTGTTGTATAATAAATCAAACAGCTTCCCATCAGTTTATATCTTCTACGTAAGTGCCTTTTGTGATGTTTCATTTCATATATCCTTGGATTGATTTGAAAATTAAGAGACAGTGATTGATTTTTAGCTTGTATCCATCAGGCAGAGTTAAAATCTTATAAAATCAACAATAATTAAAATGTATCATTACTTACTTCCTTTCAGAAAATAGTGGGTCTGGGGAATTTGAACACCAACACAGGCAAGCAATTGCAAAACCCTAATGCAAAATACTCTGATCATGACACAAACAGTTGTAAAATGAAGGAAGGTGTAAATCAGAGACAAAGAAAAGGTACAGAACAGTAAAAGCAAATACCTGTTTTCGTGAGAAATCATGATTTGTTAGATTTGTTAGAAAAAATAGCACAGTATACTGTGCACTGTCATCAACTGCACTATTTATTTTTTTTATTTTTATTTTGTGGTGGAGAAAGAAGAATTATTTTAGTGAAAGATCTATTTTAGAGAGCAAAAATATAGTAGTTTAATAAAAATGTACATTTAGTAGACGTGCATAAGGTTATGGGACAAATGTATATGGGTAACTTTGGAAAGATTTTTTTTCTGTGGAAGGTTATTTAAAGTAGAAGATTCTCTAAAGCAAAGGGTATCTGACAGCCCATTGTCTGCTGGAAAATACGGAGAACTGTCCTGTTTAGCTTTAACAAGCTATTTCTGGGTAATACAAATTTACTAGCAAAGATAACTCAACAGATGTTATTAAATGCAGTTCCTGTGCCATATTCTTAGATGGTATAAATCATTGTTGTACTGCTTCAATAGACAGTACCTCACTGAACAGCTGGGACTGGTGGTATGCACAAAATGCAGTTTTATTAGTTATTACTGGTTTTCTGAGCCTGTGTTTCCTTTACGTAAATAAGAAAACTATTAGCTACTCCTTGGCAAGTGGTTGTAAGAGTGCGGATGTAGCTGTGTGCAACCCTACCCCTGAGTGTCCGAGAAGATGCAGTGCATGAAGCAGCGCTGATGTTGCAGCCATAGCTACATTGGTGTCCCCAGGAAATCAACAACTGCATAAGACTGATGGCATGTAAAACTACCTTTTTTTCAGTCTGATTATGCTGGGRTTTTTGTTAAAGTCACTCAATAAAACAAATTTGTATTACTTATCCTATTGATCTTGAAATGCTGCAAGCTGTGATATGATATTTTCTGTATTTATGTATTTTCCAGCATTGGAATTTCCCAGTTGTGAATGTATTCTGTGTTTTCAATAAAATGTAGTTTTACCATCTCTTCTTTTACAACTCGTAAACTCTACTCTTCAAGATTTTCTTAGGGTGCAGCTTGTCAATTGCTGCTTTGCTTTGTGGCACATTTTAATTGCTATTATGCAGTATTCATATGTTGACATCTGGTCTCAAATAGGCCTAAGAAAGGGCTCAGAAAATGGCCTCTTCCTTAGCAGTCTTCACAGGCTGAGTCTCACAGCTATCACCACCTTTTCTGCTCTTCAGCATATTCTGAAGGTTGCTTGTGAGATGCTACATATCTTCCATGCCTTAAGTGAGCTTAGGTCTCCCTCCCTCAGTGGACGTGAGCTCAACCACACACTCAAAGGCCATAATAACCAAGCTGCAGGAGCGGTAGTCTCCCATGTCTCCTAATCATCCAGATAAGAGCCTGGTCTCCTGAGCATCCACACCAGAAATCTGCCCAGTACATGCACCCTTTCCAACTGCCCACAAAAGTATCTTCTCACATGCTGTGGGGGAAGGAGAGAAGGGAGGAGAGAAAGGGAACAGAGACAAGGAAGTGAGCTGCCCCCAGTTTTCATCTCAAAAATGGAGATAGGACACAGCTTTGGAGTGCACCTTGGTTTTGCAGGTAAGACACAGTCAGTATGTAACAGTGTCTCTGAAGACCTGACCCTGAACAAAGAGTCATTCAATAGTTTAGGTTGGACAGGACCTCTGGAGTCCTCTTGTCCAAGCTCCTGCCCCAAGCACAAGCAGATGATTCAAACTGAGCTCTAGGGAGAATGAAATACACAAAGCTACTACTGTATCATTGGATCCTACAGCTCTTGTCATACATCACTCTCCGAATACTTTGTGTCTTCAGCTGCTCCCATTGACTAGTGTTTCTGACTGTTTTGTACCTGAAGGCCAAATGATGAGGGGTAGAGAACAGAGGGGGAAAATACTAGTCTCAGTGTGTTAGCCTTAATCTAACACCATGGTAACGAAATCCTGGAACCAGGGAGGAAAGTAAAAATACCTAGGATCCAAAATCAGACTAAGAGCAATCAAACCCCCACAGTTGCTAGTTGGATAAATAGAGCTAAATTTTCAGAAGTAGTTGTAAGAAGTCATGTGTAGTTCATTTCTGTTCTCTGTGTAAAAATCCACTCTTAATCCTCAGACTATATTTGCATATATGAGTTAGGAAGATCATGGTCTATATACATCTTGAATGAAAATGCAGTTTGTATATAGGTTACATAGCTTTCTGAATATGCACAAACTTGGATAAGATAAATTGCACACGCACAGTTTTAGATACTGCTTAGAGGCACCCTTGAAAGGCACCCTTGATTCAAAAGCTATTAGCTACTCATCTTAAATCTCACAAGTCATGCAGGATTAGTCCTAGTATTATTAATGCAGAGAACAAAGTGATTGGAGATTCAAAACCCATTTTAGATGAATTTAGTAAATTTTAGAGCAATCTTTTCACATCAAAGGGTTAAGAGGATAATGGTTATGAATATACTCCTTGATGTTTAAAGGATCCTTCAATTCCACCTGAGGACAGTATAGGCCTGGAATAATCTATTACCCATAATCARATGGAACATGTAATTTATTTTGGGTAAAATTCTCCTCATCTGCATAATTGGTCTTTATATACAGGAACTTTAGGGGAGGGAAATTCATCTTGCCAACTTGGGGTCAGGATGCATCATATGGCCCTTTGCAAAAATTCCAATTCTCCAGTTAAATTCAACCAACATGACTAATGCTGGGAGAAGGGAAGGGAAGGGAAGGGAAGGGAAGAGAAGGGAAGGGAAGGGAAGGGAAGGGAAGGGAAGGGAAGGGAAGGGAAGGGAATGGATAGGGGAAGAGGAAGAGGTAGAGGAAGGGATAGGAGAAGAGGAAGAGGTAGGGAAAGGGATAGGAGAAGGAAAAGGTAGGCAAGGGAAGGAAAGGAAGGAGAGAGGAGCTGAGAGGAGAAGGGTTTCCATCATGATCCATGTGCACCCATCAACATCTAAGATTTATCACACAGTTTCAGTGTGTCTGCCCCTCCATGTTAGCTGTAGAGGGAGTGTAGATGTTCAAAAAATGTTGGTACATGTCCTTTATTCCATTTCCTCTTGCTGGAATACTGAGAAATCTCTAGATGTTTTGCTTTTAAATCATTGCAACTTTAAAAGATATGTTTAAGTATTTGCATGTACCTTTGTTTCAAAGTTTTTAAACCAATAGTGAACTCACATTTTTTGTACTGCCTCTTTCAGGCTTTTAAATATCAGAAGTTTGTATTGAAGCATTGAATTTTGTGATACAGCTGYATAACTACAGTGTAATTATACTGTAATTACAGTGTAGCCCAAGTTCTGGACTAATCATTGAGAGATACATATATAGATATATAATTTCAACTCATGAATATAAATGGAAAAAATCTCCCTTTCTCTTTTTTAATCTTGGATAATCACATTAAAATTGTAATTGCTTTATTGGTTTTGACACAAGAATTTGTCACAAAATCGTAGGATCAGAGTTTTAAGTATCAGTCTGAGTTTGTTTTAATGCATACTTTTCAGTTTCCTTCCACTACTTTGTTATGCTTCTGTTTTGTAGTTTGTATACTTACCTATGCTTCCTTGTGTAGCCAATGTATACTTCATTTCCAAGCAAACTTCTATGTCTGTATAAAACTATGTTGACAGTAGTCAATCTACGTGTTTCTTCAGCAGGAAAAAATGTAATTTGTTTTMTTTCTTCCTTTTTATGTTGGTACTTCAGAGAGTGACACTATGTTTTTATAACTTGCACCCTTATGCGTGTGCCACTATATATGAAAGTGAGTAATTCTAGTACGRAAGTCTAAAAATTATGCAGTTCCACATAGCTTCCTCAGGACTGAACAGTGAGTGATGACTTCTGGGAACCTTATCTGAAAATAGTTATCGAGCCTTATCTGAAAATAAGTTTATAAATAACGAAATAAAAGATCCCGAAGGCATCTATATCCTGGCTTTCAAGGATAAAGGATATGCCCATAATATAGACAGAGAAGTGACAATGCCGGAACTCTACATTTTTGTTCTCCAGCCAGCACAGCAAGCAAGCACATGTGGCCATGTGGATTGTGTTTAGGACTCCAAAGMAGCCTCTTTTTGAACCACTTTTGTGGTAAATATATGTGATTAATTTCCAAATCAGGTACTTTAATTGCAAGGGAAGGAACAGGATGCTAAATGTTACTATCTAAATGAACATGCACACTACAGGTTTTTGAGGAATTCCTGATGTGTTTCATCTGTGATGGCTTAAGCCAATCTCAGCATTGCCGTGGTCCTGACATGGTCAACCATGAAAAAGCACATCTGCTTCACTCATTTTTTTAAACTTTATTGTGGTTTCTTTGTTTTTTGTTTTGTTTGCTACAACATACTGATGTTAATTTTCTCATGTGGCTTTCCATACTTTTTGCAATACATATGTTTATTAAATTAATAGTATTTGTCCTTGAATTTATTGTAAAAAGACTTATGCACATGGAAAGTATCAATTTGTACTTTCCACTATCCAAATCTTTCAATTTTTAGATCAGTTGAAATGTTATTTATAGTCCTCAAAGAATATTTTCAAAAATCACGTGTCCCAGGAGGAAGGCTAGAAACTGCAGACGTTTTCTATTTGTATTAGTTTTCAACAACCAATTGTTTCCATTGGAATTGGGATGATGAGGAAACAACGCCATTAGCTCCCTTACACAAAACATTGCTAGAAGTGAATCTCCCTTCCTAGCTGGCATTCTACCACTTCTCCAAATATTCACTGCATCTGGTTAGAGAACAAGAAATGGATTCCTCTAAGTGTAAGAATATTTCACATCTAGTTAAAAAAAAAAATCCCATCTGCTTGGAGCTTCCGCTATAGCCCGATTCTCAACAAATTACCTCATTATGTTTGTGTTGAACATAAGTAAAACTATATGACTACTTACACAGCTGTTGGGAATTAGTGACCACGCTATATGGCAAAAATGAGACTTGCAATGTAACAACRTTGTAACTACAGTATAGCTGAGCTCTAGTTAATGAATCCAGAGTCGCTGACTGGAAAAGAGACAGGATGACGCAGAATAAGGTCAATTTATTAAAAATCCAGAGAAGTCACTGCCACTACCTGCCCACCAGTCCATATCCCATTCTATTTAAAAGGGGTTTTATTTTTCAGCCTTATGAGATGTCTTCCCAGGCTTTTGTAGTGCCTTGGGCTGTGGTGATTAGAGAAATAATCATCTTGTAAAGTGYTGGAGATAAGGAAGATATTTAAATAATGTTTTCCTTCTTTGTTTACCTCTGCAGAAGGCTGAGGGACCAAACAGCTGAGGGAAACATTTTGCAAGCTTTTCAAATTTACAGAGTAAATTCAACAGTGTTGCTGTGAATGTTATTGCTGAGTTTTGTATTCATGCTTGATTCTTTATCAAATTAGCTCTTCTGTGAGTAAATATATCTTTCTCAGTTGCACTCCTACAAAATCAGGCTATGTCCTGAAAGTAACAAAATTGATGGAGTATGTTCCAGGTATGCAAACCAATTAGCCTACACAGCTACAACATAATCGCAGTAAAATAAGTGGTCTCCAGTTTAAGAGAATCAGACATTGAATCCAGGCTATACAATTTTGTTTGCAACATTTTGGATCATGTATCCCAACTATATRATCCTACATTATTTTGTGGAAATTTGCATCATCAATCTTGCATGCTGCAGTAGAAATTTGTAGAGTAGTTGAAAGCATATTTGAAGATAATACAATGCAATGAAAAGAATACCAGTATTCTTACCTGCACTACCTCTACTTTTTTCTTTGCAGTCTTTTCACATCTGGTTTATATAATAAATGAGTTAAGATTTGGCAAAAAAACCCAAACACTTTAATAAATAATTTAATAGTAATAATATTTTCATTATATTTKTTCAAATTAATAATGAGTACGTAGCCCATACATAATCCGTGCATTGTGACCATCAAAGTTAGAACAGTTATGTGTAGAACATTATATACACACACATATATAGAGAAAGAATGATACCCCCACACACTACAAGAAGGACATTGAGGTGCCGGAGCGTGTCCAGAGAAGGGCAATGAAGCTGGTGAAGGGTCTGGAGAACAGGTCTTATGAGGAACGGCTGAGGGAATTGGGGTTGTTTAGCCTGGAGAAGAGGAGGCTGAGGGGAGACCTTATCGCTCTCTACAACTACCTCAAAGGAGGCTGTAGTGAGGTGGGTGTCAGTCTCTTCTCCCATGTGACTAGCARTAGGACGAGAGGAAATGGCCTCAAGTTGCGCCAGTGGAGGTTTAGATTGGATATTAGGAAAATTTCTTCACCGAAAGGATTGTCAAGCATTGGAACAGGCTGCCCAGGGAAGTGGTGGAGTCACCATCACTGGAGGTGTTCAAAAAACATGTGGATGTGGCACTTCGGGACATGGTTTAGTGGGCATGGTGGTGTTGGACTTGATGATCTTAGAGGTCTTTTCCAACCTTAATGATTCTATGATTCTATTCTATGATATTTTATCAATAGGTAGGTATACTGATGTGTATTATATATGTATATTTTGGGGRTTTGGCAGAAAAGAAAGCAATACAATCCAAAATTTAATCCATTGTGGCTTTGTTTTTTACAGATCCCTAATGTTTTAGACACATATGCACAGAGCTTTTTGCCAACAACATAAGCTTGAATTTTCCTTCCAAACTCTGCATAGTGCTTTTAACTGGAAATGTTCTGTTACAGAAGAACTCAGCCTCTCTATTCAAACTAAACATTTTGATAGGTTTGTTGCTAGTATGAATAATTCCTACTTTTTGTATATTATGCTATCATTTGATATTTGTCCGATTTCAGTGTTGCTTTTACAATTACAATATCATATGAAAACCATATGAAGCCAGCTTTTTTTTTTCAAATGGTCATCATGGCATGCACATGATACTACCTCTACAGATAAAATAAATAATTTCATGCACAGTACTTTCATAACATGGGTCTTCTAACTTCATTGACTTTAGGACCCAAGGGAAGCCCAGGCACAATTGTCAATAGACCTCCTTGAAATAAAAACATCATTTTTCCTTCCGCCCATTGCAAGGAAGACTGAAACTGCCACTGATAATTAATCCACTGAGAGAAATCAATATTGCAACTGGTTGGAGATGAAACAACCCATAGCAAAATAAACTTTTGCCATGACAGTGTAGCAGTTCTTCTAAGCATATTCTGTCTGTGGGCAGATGTGGAATCTTAATAAATGGTTGCAAAAAACTAGAAGCCAGTTGTATCAAACAGTTGGATTTTGTGCCATAAAATACAGTTATTGTTCTTGTATGTGCTGACTCGCTTTTCAAAACATAGTAGTGGCCCTGTATTTGTAAAGACTGAAAATGCTATGAAGAGAAAGGAGACAGAACAGCTTGCAAACGGCCGATAGTGGGAATTGGTTATATTAAAAAAAAATCAGTGTTGTACTGCATTCTGCTTATACCATTTCTGGAATTAGACTGCAATACAGAAAGTTAGATTTTGGCATGAAACTCAAGAATTTGAATGAACAGGTCAATATTTACAGACATATTCATTTTAAGTCCCAGGTGAAGGCTGAAATATTTACTGTAGAAAAAATTTTAGGGATGGATTAGAATTTAAAAGAACCGTAGAATGGCTGTTTTAATACAGACCCTTGACTGAATTCAAACCACTTAGATAAAATTAATGAAAACAATAAGAAACGCTATGGCACTACAGGTGGAAATCAAACCTATAGCTGCTTTGGGAGTGGCATTTAGAAGGAAATACCATGACAATCAATGACAGTGTTCACTGATGCATGTTTGTCTCCCAGCAGCCCTCCTCCAGAAGCCCTCCAATGGGCCTTCAGAAGTGCACAGACTTTAGGGCCAAATGGCTAACATTCGATCCTGTGGTCTCAGCAGAGATGGTCAATGAACACTGAACGAATGATTCATGTTGCTTTGTACAAAAGGCTATTGCATTTTACCCCCTGTATTAATCTAACAGATTGATTTAGCTAATGCATAGTATCTAGAAAGGCAACCAGAGAAGGGTTGTCTGCTATTTCCTTTGACAGCTTTTATCAACAGTAAAAAAATACATACCTTATTTCAATTTATAGACATTTGTTTGGGATATTTAGGATGTTTTACAGCAGTCTTTAACTTCCTTTACCAGCCGCCTTCTCTTCATAATGTCTGGTCTACATTGTTTGCAGTAATCATTTTATCTTCTTATCCATTTGTTAAATATTGGGATAGGGGTCCTTCTAGCTGGATTGCAACTGAATTTGGGCAGAACTAAATAAGGCACACACCTTGACTGAAAATATTATTTTAACATCTATTTACGTTATTCTTTATCTTACTCACATCTTGTGAATGTAATGCAGATGTACTCAAATATAATTCATTTTTTTTGTCCTCCCTGAAACACTTCGGGGGTTTGTTTTGTTTCTTTTTGGTTTTTGGTTGTTTTTGTTCTGCTTGGGGTTTTTTGTCTTTTTTTTTTGACCAACACTTATTGCTGGCTGGGGCAATCTTCTACTTGTCTGTATTGAACTTAACTTTTAGACAGTTTTTGATATCCAAGGAACCATCTTCTTCCATCTCAACGATTATGTTGCCATAAAGCGTTTCAAAACAGAGTTACCTCCCACTGTCTGCAAATTGTTTGATGAAGAAAAACATTATTTATAATCTCTAAAACTTCAACCAACAGCATTCTGTCAGACTTAATATATGTCTTCACACCTACATACACACAAACATGCAGCATGCAAACACACATGCACACACATATATGTTGTAATTCTATTTAAGCCTGTCAAACTCACATTTCCAGTAGGAGAAAAATGTTGCTTTCCCCTTTTGTCAAGCAGCTGTTAAAGGAAGAATTGACCACGATTACCCACATATTTAATGCCAATAAAAAATCTACCTAAAATTTCTCCTTCCTCATAAATTCGATAAGAAAACTGTAGGAAGACACCTACAACATCATCGTACTCCTCAGCAGCTGAACAGCAAATTCCCCCCAGAGATGGACCCACTCAGTGCAGTGCCTGCTTCTCATGACTCTGGACAGATACTAAACATAAAACAGGCGTAAACCAGCCATAACTGCTTTGCAGCAACTTCAACTCTGCACATAATGCTGTGCCTGAAGAAGCCTGAAGAGGACAGGATAGCACTGAACTGGGGGCACCCTGCCTCTGCAGACACAGCCCAAGCACAAGAGGTTCACTTTGGAGGCCTCTGCTATCCTCATCTTAAGCCTTCCTTGGCTGCCCTGCACAAGGAGCTGCACGGGTGGCCCAAGGCAGCCACATACTCAGGACACCCATCTCCATATCTCCTTTCAGCAGCAGAGAGTCCTCTCGCCATGMTGCAGCAGGTTCTAAGAAAATGAGAATGGAGTCAAAAATGACTGGCCAAAATAAGGCAGAGTGTTACAAAAAGTGGATTTTTTTTTTTTTTCTGAGAAGCAGCAGGTAATATGGCTTCACTTTCCAATGCGAGATGTACTACGAGCAGTGCCCAGCCAGCATTAGAGGTTAGAAAACACTTCCGTAAGCCATTTGGAGGTCAGAGTTATCCTTTTTTTTTGTACAAGAGTCTTGCCATAGGGTGCTCCATTCTCTTCTCAGCTCAGGAAGAGATTTTTCTGCAGTCAGTATCAAGTCAGAAGAGTCCTTATAACAGGCCACGCAACAGGCTGGAAGACAAAGCATCACTGATGAAGACTGGTCTGCTTTGGTTGTCATTGAAGTTCTAGATTCACATCAACATCCCATTCTGATATGGGCTAAAACTAACTTTTCAATCTCCCCTGTGCTTCTAGTTGCAAGATTTTTGATCTCTGGGGAGAATACAGCTGAGATTTTCAGGCATGGAAGAGTGAAAAAACTCCTTTGCATATAGAAGTTACTACTGCCACAAACTAAGCTCCAATCAAGTCCTGAAACTTGTGGTTATTATGGAAGTTTCTTTTCCTCTGGCAGATGGAGCAATTACTCAATGACTAACAGAACCATTGTCTTCAAGCCCCACATGAACGTATACCCCAAAACACAGATACATGTTCTACTTTTAAGATCTAGCTCAATGCACTGGAACAGGACATCTGTATTAGGATTTTACACAAAGCTTTGCTACTGATTGCGTATGAGAATTGCACATGAGTTGGCCACTGGTTTTTTACAAATAAACTTTGAAACAGTCTTGTTATATGAAAATAGGATAATTTCAAGAGTAAAAAGAAACAACATATAAATAAGTACAATGCAAAACATTAATGACTTATCAAAAAGCTATCTGCTTGGCACACAGAGTTGGATGTGCTACAGGATACAAAATATTACGAGGATATCATTAGCAGAAACCTCCTCAAGAGGTTTTCCACATAAAAGTAATAAAAAAATAATTTATGCCTAAAACAGAATATATTGCTGTGAAGGCTACAGAACAAAACCAACGTTGAATGCATCTCTAATAATTTTTATTCTCTCCATCAGAAACTGCTAATTACATTTATAGCAGAATAGGCATCACAAAAAGGACCAGTGAGACATAGGAGTTTCCAGTGCGCAAGATTTCTGCACTGAATTATCTTTCACGTCCAATTTTCCCCTTACAGTCTTAAAATAATAATAATAATAATAGTAATAATAATTCAATTTTTTAAAAAAGCTGACATTAAAAATAATGCCTATGTCGCTAGCCTCAAAGCAGTTGCTGTCAGAACAGCAAGTTCAAGTACATCAGAGGACATACTTTGAGCATCTGAGAATGTGTGTGTGTGTGTGTATATATGTGTGTGTGTATATATGTGTATATTTGTGTACATAATCCTGTGCTTTTGCATCTGATGGTCTTCAGATATTTGAAACTTGTTTTCACAATACCTTTGTGAGTCAGATATTGTTCTATACAGCTTTTACAGGAACAAACCAAAATACAGCAAAGCAGGGAAGTCACCTTCAAGGAGGTAACAGGGTGCAGAGCTGTGAGTCTTGTGATTCCCACACCCCTTCTATTAAAAGCAACATTTTAGTAATGGTAAGGCAGGCAGGAAAGTTCCTCTAGAGAGGATTTTGTAGTGTTGTGTTTTTTAACCTMTCCAGTCCTCTTGTGAAAAAACGCAATTTGGGGTTAGGTTTTATAGAAGCCCACAGCCACAGCACTCATGGAAACAGACTAATGATGTTTGTTTTCCATAGATAGCCCGAGTCTGGGGATAATTCATTACTTTAGTTGGAACTCCTCTGCTTGGGGAAGGCTAGTGGAAAAGATATTACCGATCTTGCAGCAAACGGCTCTGTTTGTTTGTTATAACTGAGTTTCAGAAAATAGGCTTGTGATTCCCCCTGTCTCAGATAGAGGGGAGTTTTTCCTGGAGGGGACACCAGATTGAAACTGTTTTGGAATCTCCCTCCAGGGAAGAGCATGTGCTGCTTTCTGACCACAAGTTACCATTCCGCTATTGATCCTGCTGCCGCACGCTTCTCAATTGCTCTAGCCGCCCCCTTTATTTATTGCTTGTCAGCTTTCCTGATTCCAGGTATAATTTCCTTGATAAATATTCATTATGGCCCATGATTTCTGTTCTCCATCTTACAAACACGGTATAAAAAGACTTTTCTCTTGGCTGCAGACACTACAGTGTCTTTCAAATTCACTAGTCCCTTTAAGGGAGATCGCTTGTCTGCAGGGCTGGCCCTAAGGATGAGCAAACTAAGTACTTGCCTGAGGAGCCAAATTTTGGAGGAAAGGGATGGCTCACACAAGCTGCTGTGCACTGAGCACTCACTGTCAGTGTTTCTGTCTGTTTAAATTAATCACCATTGGGCATCCAGGAGAAGCCGAGGCTCTCAGCTTTTGAGCCTTGTTTTAAACATTTTGAGCTCATCACCCCCTCGGAAGTAGGAAGCCCAATTTGGCCCTGAGGCGCAGCAGGTATGGCCACAAGCCATTGAAGGAAGCACACGCTGACAGGCAGTTAGTCACAGGCAGCCCAGGTGAAGGTTGTAGCGAGACAGGTATAGGACAGGTATGAAAGGGAGAGGAATCAAGCCTCTAACCTGCAGGGCAGGCCCCATTTGTCTGACACGGAGGCACAGAGAAAGGCAGGATCAAGCTCAGCGCTGATGCTGAGAAGCTGCAGCAGGATGCGCAGGTGGGATGCTCTTTCCTCTCTGAGCACAGGGGCTGCTCAATCTGCCTTCTTTCTGACCTGAAGTACATCTGCTAACCCACCACATTCTCAACGCCACGTGCTGACCCGAGGAGGTTTGATGAGAAGGACTGATTTCAAAAATAGATGGCCTGTGTGGCTGATTTATTTCTGCTGAAGCAGACTACCAGATCCTCTGAAGCAGTCTCAATTACCTTTATGTAAAGGCTGTTATTCTTCTCCTACAAGTAGTAGTCATGTTTGAGTGGCCCGATTTGTGCAGATTTGGCCTGCCTTGTCCACTTAAAAGATCATTAMTCACCACTCCAGTTTATAAATCAAGGAGGCCAAGTTGCTGAGAGCAATTGAGAGGCTGAAGCTCCGCAGAAGTACTTAGCCAATTCCCAGACCCAGGCTTAGCATTTCTTTCTCCCCGCCTCTAGTAGTCAGACAATTCATCATCCTTCTCCCATTGAGGCAGAATGAGCCTGACAGAGGAATGCCTGAAAGCTAATCAATATGATCAAGTTGCGGGGGAGAGCGCGTCACAATTTTTTTTTTGTTCCTAAGTCTTTTAAATAAACAAAACCCATTCACTTTAAGATTTGGTAGTCTGAATTTATATAAGACAAAAGCAAAAGACAAAGAAGTGCACACCAAAAGCAAGATGCAACAACAGGGGAAAAAAAGATACTGCAGACACCTTTCGCGGTAGTTATCTGTGAAGAAGAATAAAAGTGTCAGGCAAGGAATAGTCTTATTATGATTGTGGATT
Source organism: Oceanodroma leucorhoa (assembly GCA_030449065.1). Lineage (NCBI taxonomy): Eukaryota > Metazoa > Chordata > Aves > Procellariiformes > Oceanodroma > Oceanodroma leucorhoa. The sequence goes on along the minus strand of JASVER010000049.1, from coordinate 1,464,973 downwards.
ATCAGTTTTGGGTACTACAGTCACACAAAATCGCTTTTCTTTTACAGCAGTGTCAAGTGCAATTGGCAGGCCAGAAGTCAGAAGGAGGTCTGCTCCTACTAAATAAACATCAGCCTGTACTGTGCTTGCATGAGGACTAATAAGGTTATGATAGAAAATGGATCCACTCTGTAATAAGGCAGAGTAAGGGAACTTGAACAGGAGGTTTATTTTCCTATTCCATGATAAGTTGCTTTTACATATTTTGAGCACAGCCCTTTTTTGGAGAGAGAGAAAACATAAATTGTTCGTTGTACAGAAGAAAGCATGAGTGACAACTGTAAGTGGAATAGACAGTTTCCATTACCCCCTCACACTTGCTGAAGAATAATTTGCAAAGGCTGGGTAAATTGTGTTTTAAGAAGTGTAATGACGTGTAATAATTTCCTGTCAGCATGTCAGTTACAAGCAGAGTGAGTGTGATAATTTTGGGATAGGAGATGGAAAGAACTGAGGACGAGGGGGAGGGAAGATAGAGAGAAGAAATGGGAAGGTCTTTTAGGATCRCTGCCTTCAGAAACTAATGAAAGCATAATTGTAAAAAAAAACAGGTGGAGTGCTAGATAAAAGCAAGAGCTGTGCAGCAACCCGCCCAGATACTAATTCCCATTTGCTTTCCTATTAATCTTGCATAAAGATTCCAGGTCACAGGTCCAGCTACAGGGAGTATTAAGCAATTTAGTAGGATGGGAAATGGCTCAGAAATCAGAAAATGGATGATCAGGAAAAATTCCTTTTCTTGTCCTGTGAAAGGCATCTGTATCATAATGTGGACAAAACATTTCTACTCTCATGTCTTTCTGAGCAGGGGAAAAAAACAAATAAATCTGGAAAGAAAAAAAAAAAAAAAGAGTGGCAGTGCATTTGACTACCTACTTTTGTCTTTGAGAATGCACAGTGTGGTAGAGATCAGTAAATGCCACAGCTTATAGATCAACCTAAGATGAATGAGCCAGTTATTTTCACACACTGTTTCACTCCTTCTTCGCATTTTTATCTTAAAGAGAATATTGTCTGAGATTTATTATTTATTAATTTTGTTATTTTATCATGCTGGCAAATCTGTCAGGAGGATAATATTTAATTTAATCCAGCCATGGTTGAATCAAAATTCCACTCTCCATTATACATATATGCACCTAGAGTTTAGTCTACTGACCTCACAGGGTTTATTACTGATTCACATTGTTGCAAAAGTAAAGAGAATTTGACCCTCAACATGTAAATGTTACATTATCCAGCCCACCTACTTGATAGACCAGGATTTACCCTCTTCAATATACACTGTTTTCCAGACCAATTTCTTAGTCTTAAGCAGGATTGTTTCTACCATTTTTTTTTTATTTGGTGGAGGAAAGGGTGTGAGAAARGTCTTTTTTTTTTTTCTTAGGGAAACTACTTTAGTATTGAATATAACAAGTGACACCATTTTCCTAACAGTCTATTTCTCTTCTTATTGCTAGTCTTGAATGATGGTCTTGAACAACCTCCACTGCTCACTGAAATTTGAGCTTTTAGAGGATAGAGTACTTTTAGCCTTAAATATGACTTAGAAAGAAGTCCTCTGTACCTCAAATGTTGAATACACTGGTTAAAACAGAACATTTACCTCTGGATATGCAGGGAGGTAGGCAAGCCTATTGTTTTAAGGTATGCCATTTTGTAAAACAGATGTTAAAATGCTCTGGGTTTGATGTGTTTTGTTGTGTTTTTTTCCTCAATAAAACATCAACAGCTTTTACCTCCAAATAAGCTTGAATGAAGATTTCACATGAATTTCTTTTTTTAAAAATGTTTAAAAAGGTGCAGGGGTAGTCATATCTTGGGACTGAGTGTAGAACCACTCAGCACGTTGCTGCATGTTGACTGAAGGAAAGGAGTTGACGTATCTTAATTGTGTGACTGCATTTGTCACCACTAATTTTGAAGCTGATTGCACTGGAATAGCTATGTTACGAGTGCACACGCATGCCAGACAGCTGGAAGAGCATGATAAGTCTTGTTTGTCTTCAAGGTGCACCACTGAAGAAGTCTCCTCAGACTGTGGCCTCCCTTTCCCTTCCTCATATTCAACAAGTGTCATCTTGAAAAAATAGAGAAAGCTTTTTTAAATAAAGTTTGAAGATGATGTAGACACAAAATAATTAGCATTGTCCTAATGTTACACAACATAGCAAATAAAAACATATTACAAATGTGACAGCATAAGCGATATCTCTTGAGGTAGTTCCAGTGAGGAACAGCTTTTATGTGAGGGCTGTTCTGGAACATTCCTCAGGAATCAGCATTTCATGGGATTTCAATCCTGTAGAATTCTACCTATAACTACTTGATTACTCAACCCAAATTTTCTTTAAAGTGGCACAATGCAAAGCTATATGTACTGCTGTTAGGAGTAAGACACAGAAGTTAAACCTCCAGAATGAAGCATCATATTCTACTGAGGAACGATTCTGAGAAGTATCGTGGGGTCTGGGTTGAGAAGCAACAGAACATGAACTACCAGTAAAATGCAATGGTAAAGAGCATATAAATGGTGGGCGGGTGTGGGGTGAGGTGAGGTGGGGTGTGCACACAGGGGACACCTAAAGGAGCCAGGAGTCTACTTTACTTCTGTAAACAGTTGCACCAAAGTGGTGMTGAATCACTGCAAACCATTTTCCTCTCCCTCCTTTTAAAAGGATGTTGCAAAAATGGAGGGGGTACAGGAAGTAGCCACAGAAATGATCCACATGCTATAGAAACTGCCATGTAGAGAGATGTTTAAGGAAATCAAACTGTTTAGCTAATCAGGAGAAAGAAAAGAAAAAAAAAGATCAAGGTGACTTAATTATAGTTGTATAAGTACCCTTCCAGAGAAAAAGTACTGTGCACTGAAGTGCTTTCTCATCTAGTAAAGAAAGCATGAAGAGAATCAACAGCCAGAAGCTGAAGAAGACAGACAAATTCATATTAGTAATAAGGTACATGTTTTTACAGCGACACTAACTACCAAGGGAAGTGGTGAATTCTCCACTACTTAAAATATCCAAAGCATTGTCTGGAAGTCTGCCTGGAAGATACGCTTTCGTCAAACATAAATCATTGAGCTCAGGAAATAAAGCTATATGATCTAATGGTTCTTTCTAGCCCTTAGATCCCATGTATTTATAAAACATGGTATAGATTAAAATTAAACTAATAGCTTTGAGAGTTTCTTTGGTTTCTGTTAATTTATTGGCTGTTTTTAAATACTTACTGGGTATCATGGCCTGTCTCTGTTTTCCCTAAGAGCCTGGGGTCAATTCAGAATTATTTCTCTTTACTTTCGAGAATAATTTTATAGGCAGCTATAGCCATACTATTCACATATGCTCGTACCGGACTGAGGAGCAGTCCAGTAAATGAGCTGATAAAGTACGTTTCCTGTTAGGATATCTCCTTGCACAAAAAAAAAGAGTTGAAGAAATGGTATGTGTTTTGTAGTTTATGTCCTTCCACAGATTATTTCTACAGAATTTGTTTCAAACAAGGATAAGAAAAGCTCCAAACATTATTTATAAGTCCTGATCTTCTTTACCTAGAACTTGGTGAAAAATAATTTTTCAAGAGTCTTTTGTTCTTTTGCAAAGAGTGATCAATGGACCTTCCTTTGATCAATATGAAGATAAACAAACAAACCAATATTTAAATGTCTGAAGTCTCCACTGCTGTAATATGTAATCATGAATTAAAATGTTTGGCAAACTGCACCTTCATGGCTCCAGAGTAGCCATCATTGCCAATTAGGGTGATAACATGCATTATTAAATATTTTTAAAGGAAAACTAAGTATAAATGTGGCCCATGAAAAATCATTATTTCAATTTAAAAGATAGAAAGGAATCAAAATGCAAATACAAACCACAGGTATATGGAGAAACTAGCAAGTTACTAGTGTTTTCTGTCATTCCTCAATTTCCCTCCTTCGAATTTTGCCATTATTAYTGTTGTGGCTCTCATTAAGTTTGTGGCTATAATTAGAATTTACCATGTGACAGGCACTCTTCAGATACAAAGCAAGGTGCAGACTCTGTTTGGAAATGCATATTAATGATTATTGCGTTTCATATTGTTTTCATTTTTAAGAATATCTAAACAATGAAACTTTAAAATGTTCTCACTTAAATGTGGTGGAAGTAATCACTGTTTGCAGAAGACAGATCAAACACGGACTAGGCTTACAAATCTTTCTTTCCCATAAAGATCGCTTCTGCCACACATGGAAATAAGGAGCGTGCAGTCTTGACAGATAAACTGATCCTTGCCTTTGTTACGGAGTGAGCTAGGACACATGGTGTGCACTGGTCTGTGAATTGCCCTAGACTGACAGGAAACCGAGCAGATGCTCGTCAGGACCTTTACCGATACTTTCACCCTCTCACAGTGGCTTCAGGCATGACCATAGTCCAGGCAAGGGTTCTTCCTGCCACAAAGAGATTTTGAGTGAGGGAGGTTAAACCCACTGAAGGCACTGCTTTGCCCCATAGACATGGGGTGACCAGCAGTGGAGTTGGAATTTCAGAATTCCAAGACCTCTGCTTTGAGGGTTTATACCTTCCCTCCAGCACCAGCATAATGCCTTCTACAGCCACACCGATCTGAAAATTGCCATTTCTCTTTTGACACATGTAATCTCAACTTGGACAGCCAGTCTGGGGCAGATAAGTCTACCAGAAATACGGAGTGGCTGAGGTCTGCTGTGCCTCCCTGAAGATACTTTACTCCTGTACAGTCCTCAGTGGCTGTATCCCTCAATGTCATGTGGACCTTCACTCAGCATGAATTTTGTGGCTGTGGAAACACAACTGACAGGATTCACATGCCCCTCATATCAATCTTATAACCATTGGAGGGGTGACTGTGTTACACCCCAGGAGAATGGTGGACATCATGACTAGCTSCCCTACTGATTTTGTGGCACCCATTTTGTCTACATCTCAGAGTCTGCTGAAGGGAACAGATCAACGTCTTCTTCCTTTAGGATACACTGGCCTCCAAAAAGTCAGGTTCCAGTTCACATCATAGGGAACACCAAATGCTATCTGCTACCCTGAATCACATAGCCGTTTCAAACAATCGAGGTCCACAGYCGCTCTGTAACGAGGTCCAAAACTCCTGCACGGTCCGAATGAACCACACAGGATGGACCTCTGAGATACACTAGACCTTGGATAGGAAGGTCAGTGAAGTCTACTGCGCCATGACCACTTTGCATAAGGGTGATAACTGCCCATGGGTCATCCAGTTTCACTATTTATAGCATCCAGGAGTGTATGACAAAGGACCAATATTTTATGCCACCTGCACACATATGAGGGGCAGCTTCAAAACAAGTCTTGGCATACAAGTCTTGGGCTGGCATAAGCATAAATTGAACTGTCTTTCCCAATGCCCACAGGCAGGCCCAGGCACTCGTAGAGTAGAAGGTCCATACTCACACAAGACATGAAAGCCCTGTTTCTCCCTCTCTAAATGTTCCCTTTTCCTGAGATCTGAACAAGGTCTTCATTTCCTCCTTGGCACCAGAAACAATATATCAACCTAGCCTCGCCTTTCTCCCTCTCCAGTATCTGTGGGATTCCCACAGGACCAGGTTTATTTGCGGAGGGTAAAGTTCAGAGGTCAGGCACAAGAGGACGCAAGAAGATACATCTTAAGCTTAACAGTAAAATCCCCGGTATCTGTGCATGACACCTCTTGTATTTCTGCTCTCCTCCTACTGCCATCTCCCCTTCAGACTGGAGTCCCTGATATACCCCGCATTCTTCTGCTTTTAAGCAGCCTACTCACCTAGATAAATCTTCAGTTATACAAGAGCCAATTGTCATAAAATAAAATGCAGGCTATTTTGGCTGTATYGGTCAGTGGAGGCTGTGTTTCCATGTGCAGTGCATTTACCTTCAGTATGCTTTACCAAAAAACCCCTTGCAGTAGGCTATGGGGAAGTAGTACAGCTAGAACCAAGCTCTTCTCCCTAGAATTGCCTGTGACAGCAGGGAGTGTGACTGTCAGACCTTGACAGCATTTAGCTTCACACAGTACCCCCTGCATCCTTGCTCAGCTTCCCAAAGGAACTGCACCCCAACACCAAAGTATGCAGCTGTGGGCAAAAGCCTAYGTTAGACTCACTGTTGGAGATGTCCATGTAGAAATTGAGACCCTTGAAAATGGTTTTCTCCTCCTCTGCTGTGCAGTTGCTGCGTGCTATGCTGTTACCTGGGAATTTCTAACTGAGTGCCAGCATGGTGTGGTAGTGAGATTGCCCTGACCACTGCAGGATGCCTCTGCTGACGTGCAATTACCTACACCCAAGTTCATGCCTCAGATGACTGCAAATGCAGAAACTGCTGGCCGCATTCGATAGTGTCCGCGGTCAGTTCTGCCTAAGCTGCCCACAGCTGCGCTACTTCTGTTTTAGAGACTATGTGTAAAGCTAGATTTTTACTCTGAATTTCAGAGACTATGCAAAAAGTACGATGAAGTCCTGAGCTGCAGGCACTTCGGCCATGTTTCAAGTATAGAAATGGTTTCTAAATGCAGTGAAAATTATGAAAGCTCTATTATTCATGATGACACTGATTATCTGCCCCTATACCTCACTGACAAATTCGGCCACTGCTTTCAAATGAGATATCATACCTTGTCCACAGACAGCCCTAGAGGTAGGAATTAATTATTAAACACAAGTTGATGATAATTACATGATAACTTTATTGACCAAAATCAGAAAGGAACGCGTGATGTGTTCTAAATCTGCTGTATAAAATGAATCCTCTGAGAAAAGAGAATGTCTATTCTGAAACAAAAAAAATAGTTCTTATATAAACCATCTTTAGAAACCTCTTTGTCCAAAACACTAGCATCATGCTCTAAAAGCATAAAATAGGAGCACACATTTTAATCCAGATGTTTTCCTTGTCTGCATTAAATGAAATCTAGATAATAAAGCAAAACAGTAACTCAAATTCAGTACTGAGGATCACATTCAAACTGAGTGTCCCTGCATAAATTTATATTTAGATTTAGTTTTGCATATTCTTGTATCATTCAATACTCACCTTTTCAGAAAGGGTGTCTGACTTCAGTCTTCAAAGTGAGTGGTCTTAAATGAAGCTCCCAAAAATCAGATAACATTTACAAAAAAAATCAAGCTTCCCCCATTATATGTTATTATTTCTTACACTTGCAGTCACTAATAATTTTTAATGTTACTGATTAGTTTTCTGTAGTTTTAGAAGATAAACTATTTCATGAGGTACTACTACTACTACTTTTCTGATTCTTTTTGGATATCATTGCATTAACAGAATTTCCAACTCCAAGGGGAAATGAAGAGGGAATTTAGGAGAAAAACAACAGGTTCTACAGTTGCATATTGCCTCTCTCAGGGTGTTTTCATTTATATCTGTGGACTACTACTTGCACTTAACAGTATTTTACATACATATAGATCTAAATAAACAGACAGGAGGTATGGCAGGAAAAAAACGCACACAAACRTAGAGGAGTGTTTGTGACAGATGTATGAGAACTGAGTTTTAACATGCACATCAGAAATCAGACCTATAACAGAGAAACAAGGTGTCTCAGAATCCCAGCAAAATGCTCTCCCAGCATTTTAACAAATGCTTAACAAGAAGCTTAAATCTTCTCGTCATCCAAGGAGGTAAATTCTCCTGAAGAATGGGCTTAGAGATTGAAATTAGAATCACAGATAGATCTGGATGGATCTACACCTTTATGAAAGTAGTGCAAGTGACAATTAGAGGTATGGCCAAACAGTCTAGTCTGGTGTTTTCCCAAATCTTGGGATGTGTCTGTGTCTGCACTGTCAATGTGGCTCAGTCCCTGTTTGACTACAGGATCCCAAATGTCTTCGCTGCGTAACTCTTACTCTGTGCCCAGATTTGAGCTGAGCACAAGACAACCATTTCCTTCCGAGAGGAAACTCAGTAGGGTTGAGAGGACAATTTGCTATGGGATCCACTCTTTACAGACAGACTTATGGTGCACAGTGTCAGCCATGACACCTATTGAATCAACAGAAACTAGTATCACTTTGGGAAAAGGGCCTGATTCTGATGGGAAATCAAGGACTCATGCACACAGCATCATGTGGTACTGTATTCAAGAATTTTCCACTGCCAAGGCCTCAGAATTACAGAGTGGTGGCCTTTGTGCCTGTTACAAGTACAGAAGTCATGGTGAGGGATGAAAGCATCATACAATAATGTGAATCTCATCATCAGTCATCTTCCTTCTCCTGCATTTGTACAATCCACARAGACTGAAGGCCCTCATGACTTGGGAGATGTTATCTATGCAGGTCACATATAGATACACAATCACTGAAAAGGCTTTGGAGACCTCTACATGATCATAACTGCAGCAGACTTCCGTACGCCAAACTGGCTGCCCACCTACTGGTGGATTTTCAGGCTCAAGTGGCTGGTGGTAACAGCAGAGGGACACAGATGTTACTCTCTCATCCCTAAGTTCTGGATCCACTACTGGTCATCTCAGAATACAAAATGGCCACCCTAACACGTAGTCATCTCTGTACTCCTCTCAACAAACGGATGATTACTCGAAGTCCTAGCCCTGACCACATCCCTGGCTAATACCACAGACCTGCAATTTTGGCTCATACATTTGGCAACAATTTCCTCTTATATTCTGAAGCACGAACTCCCCCAGGATGGTGACATCTATGCACACAGTGGACACTTGCATAGCACTGATGCTCTTATGCCTTCTCAAGCATAAGCAGCAGAGGCAGGGAGAGGAGAAATGGCAAGCAGTTGGTAGACTCAGAAGACAGCACGTTGTCTCAAACAAGGCTGCCAAGGTATTTCACCCATGGTTTCCTAATCTGAAGCCTCTCCATGYGGTCATATGCTACCTATGAAGCAGGGCACACTAGACAGATTTGTGGGTGAGTAAATGCAAGGGCATAGGGGGTAAATACTGAACCAGGCCATGAGGACAACTGATACACCTTGAGGACATGACCAGTCCAYCTCTAGCCAGTGCCTGCCTTGAACAACAATGACATGAACAGCATCCCAGTCCAGCTGGCCTAGAAGTCAGAAGTTACCCCCAACATGGGTCATGTGATTGCATAGACATATCTTTGTCTTAATTTTGGATTGATAGCCCCAAGCACAAATGAAAGAGCCTCAGTACCTCTTTCACTACCTGTTCTTTAAAAGGACATGAAAAAAATCACACGCCTTAACATGAGAGACATTGGAAGAAGGTTGTGGGGGATGCAGAATACGAACTGTCTATTTTTATTCTGGAAGGGGGCCATCCATCCATTTCTCCAGGAAAGTAATGCTTACTACAAGTGTAATCACTGTAACTGAATCATTATGTTGTCCGGGTTTTTCTTTTCTCTCTTACTGCCTTGTTCAATACTCTGCCCTTGACAGTATATCTTTCCAAAGTCTGTTTCACTGAATAGCCTTTAGACAGTTCTGGTACTTTTTAAATACCAGATTGAAAACCAACTCAGATAACAGATAGAAATCATATATAATGGCAAGAGAACAGAATTAGTGGAAGCTTTATAACAAAAACGKTATTTAGAAGAGAAACGATTAATCAGTATTGGTTGAAATCTCCTGTAATGAAGAATAATTCACTATATAACTGGTAAGAGTATCACTAGCCTCTATCACTATACATTTGGTTCAACTGAGAAAATCACTATGTAAATAGAAAGAGCACAGAAGCACTCCAAGGCCCCTGTAACAATGGGAAATTATTTATTTAAATGATGGAATTAACATCAGCCTGAGGCTTTCCTGTGAATTTCTGATGTAAAGCTGCAATTTGCATATTTGTGAGTATGTATGATACAGATTATCACATATAAATAAAGATCTGCATAACGCTCTGAATTTTTCCTATATGGATCTATGAGTAAGTAATAATGTACTGCCTATTTTGGATTTCTCTCAGTGTAAAAAAGCATTAAGTGCCTAGCATGCAAGAGTAATTTAAATTAGTGGTGTGTAATAAATGGGTGGGAGGCAGTCTCTGCGCAGTGGCCCTGGGGCACAGCTGTGAGGGAGCAGCAATAGGCCAGTCCAAACTGGGAGTGTTTGGCCCCACAGATCTCCCTTCCCTGATTTCCCCTACCCCTGTAATTGCCTATTAGTACACTGTGGGGTGAGGAAGAGAACAGCTGTGGCTGTTGCATTGCCTCCCTGAAACTCTAAGCAACAGCAAGCAGGGACTCAGCGAAAGCTTGGCTGCATGTATGGCAGCACAGGAAACAGCGAGAAAAGCCTGTGAACTAACCAATAAGCAGCAGCCCACCCCTCCCAGYAACGAACAGTGAATGTCACCGTCACCTGCGCCCTGCCTTAGACGAGGAGAGAAGAGAGCAGAAGAGATAATTAGTCATCCCCTGACAGCCTTGGAACATTCCTCACCTGGATCATAGCTCGAGTGGAACAGCACCATTGTTAYTGTTCCAGACTGCGGCCAGGATGGAAATTTACTGATGACTAAAGCCAATCATTTTGCGACCCTGTAAACAACGGTCCTAAGTGAGGCCCTTTGAGCTCTCCTGTACTGCAGCAGGCTGTGACCAGTATCTCCCTCTGAGTGGCATGCCTCTCAGAGCTYGTGACCTCTCAAGTTTGCGAAGTTCGGAGGACCATCGCCAAAAGTTGATGATGGCACCTGGGCTGAAACCCTTCACTCCTTGAGGCTCAACCCTTGCACATTGAGAAATGCCAACAGATTTGAAGTGAATATTTCACCGAACTCAAGGGGAATTTTTAACAGGTATGCCTTTATATATCTTTGTGTCTGTGTGTGTGCGTGTGTGAATTGATTTAGGTACCCRATAGCAAGTATAGTATAAATATTGCCATCTCTAATCTGTAATTAAGTCACTGTTGTGACTGTAGTAAATTCTATTGACTCACTTTGTAAATGTTAAATCAGTCAATGACTAAGTGCTGCTAAAATCTTGTGATCCACCTTAAAACTGTGAATGAACCTTAGACTGCTACTAGACACATATAATCCTTTAGACATAAACTGCTGACCAAGTCTGGACTAAGAGTGGATCCAGCTGCACATAAGCTCCATTAGGAGTTTAGAAAGCAAGGAGGTCCACTCTGAACCTCGTGACACAACGGGAGGGTCTTGCTTACCCTTTTGTGTCTCCAGTCTCTGTATTCTAGCTCGATTCTAATTCAATTTTCCTTTGTATGTTTCATCCAGATAGTAAGTGATAGAGTGAACCTTGCCATTGAACTTTGTTAAGTCGCACATTTATAAATTCCTATTAAAATCACCTTTTGCTAATACCTTTGATGGTGATTCTTTAAGCGGCCTTAAACCACTCATCCGCGACACCTGGACAAGGTAACYAGGGAACCATGATTCATTATTATTCCTGACAAAAGAACTAGGAACATCAAAAACAATAATTATGTTGAAAGTCTGAAACAAACAGAACGATTTTTTTAAATACAATGCACAACTAAATTCTGGAAGTTAATGGGAGATGTATTTATTAAACCCAAGATCTATAACACATGATTCTCTGGATGTGACACCTGGATCATAACCAAGTTAAACTAGTGAATGGTAGAAGATCATAGGTTAAGTCAAGGGGAGTATCACTATATGTTTTTCTTCTCCTTAATACAAGCTCCATTTTTTTTTTCACTGCCTAAGAGAGGTCAGACAGATCCTTGACTTGACCCAGACATTATGGATCACCAACCATGACCATCATCTTATACTGGTAACCACACCAGCCCCATCCCATTTTAGAAGCTAGATGAACGCTCTTGCCTTGAACTTGGTGCTGGAGTCCATGCTGTACTCCTTAAAATGCTGCTGTTATCCATACAAGCTGGCTTGGAGCTTGTCAACGTACATTGTAAAGGGTTTACAGCTATGTCTTTGACTGCAATATAGAAACGCTACAGGCAAAAAGTGGGTATGTGTTAGGGGATTTCATCTCCTTTCCAGAATACTATGAAACTTCTTGTCCCCTTCCCATGTGCCGTTCCCCAAAACCAGCAGCTTGTAATAAGAAAGATCTACTAATTAGGGAGCATTGTGCATCTCACATCAGCATAGAGTAAAAGAAACATTTAATGAAACAAAATACTGATAAGGGGTGATGGGGGTGATGGGTTGTGCTCAGGAGAGGGATAGAGGCTATGAACAGCACACCACAAACAACACTGAGACTGTGAATACTTTTTTTTTAAGAAAATAGATCAACTCTGCATTAAAACAACAGTAAATGACATTCACTGGAAAAATGGCATTGTTTCCCCTCCTYTCCCAAAAAATCTTAAAAGAACTTTCAGACAGATATATGCATCTAAAGGATAGTAAGGTTGGAGCTTATCAAACATTTTTTCATACCTATTGGCAATTATTTATTCAGTTGTTTAATTACTGACACAGTTTTCTTCAGAAGTATGAATAATTGCTAAAGTTTTCACAAAAATTTCCATGGTATTGTCTGTCTCCTTTTTGCTGTGTATCTGGGTGACTGCTACACCCAAAGAGCTTCCAAGATGACAGCAAAGATATTTCAAGAATGAATATGTATACCTTTACCTATTTATAGAAGGTAGGTACTCATAGAAATTCTCATTCTCCTTTTTTCTTTCCACAAATACTTATGCGCACACTGTTATGTACTAGCAAAATAAAAGACCTAAGTGCTTCAGTTTTCATCTGAATACTAAAGTCCATTTTGAAATATTAAAAAAAAAGTTGCCAACACATTCAAACAAGAGTAAGCAAGGAAAGCAATGCAGGTTTGCAGTGAGTTAAGGGGTCGTGGTCCCCTATATTAGCACTACTCAAATGCACAGCTTTGCAGTACCTCACCTGGGCTGCTGGGCTGTGAATGTAGCCATGGAGGATGGAGACGCAGGAAGGAGTCCTGGAATGAGCAACAGATGAAAAACAGAAGTTAAATGCTTAGTTGCAAGGCTTCATTCTCAACAAAGTGGCTGGAAGGTCAGCCAAAAGAAATGAAGGGAAAGAAACAAGCAGCAAGCCGGAGGAGGTTTGTGTTTAGTAAAGAGGAAATGTGTCAATACAAGAGTTTGGAGGTGACTGTGCAGAAGCAGAAGTGTAAGTGAAATAGCTTATTTTGATGTGATAGCATTTTTGGTAGATTTAAGGCAATAAGGTAAGTGTTGATAGAAGGTTTCYAATAAGTGATTTAAGGAATTCCAGGTGCCCGAACGAAAGTTGTGTAATGAAGGGCATCAAGGGGATTCAAAGATGTTAAACAGGAAGGAGAACAAGCAGCACTATATATAGGAAGAAGTCTGAGAAGGGAGAAGTAGGRGGAGCATTTGAACACAGCGGTTTTAGGTTTTAGCCTCCCAGGTTACATAGTTTGTCACCCATAGCAGTGAACGCAGACCACAGCAGAATAGAATAATTCCAGGGTCACCAAGAGAAAAAAGAGTGAGTGTAGTTAGAAGAAAAGAGGGATTAGACACAGTATTTTTTTTATTTTTAAGTTTTTGGGATTTTTATTAAGAAAAAAAATATTACAGAGCTAGCCAGAAATTAGCTTTACCAGTTACTAAAAGTTGTCAGAACTAGGAAGCTGAGGAAAGTTAAGGATAGTGAGGTAGTAGCTGTAAACATCTACATGATGAGGTAAAAAGGCATAATAATGAAAAACTATCAGAAGTTACTAGAGGGCAGAGAGATATATAATTCCATGCTAGAGGAGAGAAATAGCCAGAATACTAAATAACACAGCACATAATGTGATTAATGGGGCAAATATTTTTAACAGGTTTGAGTTAGTAATTGAAACCTTGCAGAAGACTGCACCCAAGAAACAAGATTATTTGAAGTCATCCTTGTTTCATGTTCTAATTTCATCCAAGGACCGGAAATGATGCAGTTGTGCAACATCCAGTAAACTTTTTTTTTATTAACTAAGATAAAAAATGAAGAGGTTTTTCTGTCTGAAGTTTGTGAAGCAGCTGTTTACAGTGCATTCTGAGGTTGAGRGAGGTTTCCTGGGATAAATCAAAGCTGGTCACATGCTATGTGGTATTTCCACCGTGTCCTTGATTATCTAAGAGCGCAGCAAGTAATCAAGAGTATCTTTCCAGCTCAGCAGAAGCCATTTCCACTTACTTTCTCAGAAAAAGAGGCTCCACTTCAGCTGAAGTCTCTGCTTTACCTGGAAAAATTGAAGGCTTTCTATTTTCCCCCAGGGGCTATGTGTCTTGTGTCCATCAGTAACCTAGCACATTATTAGCTACAGAAGTTTTTACGGGTTATGGGAGCCTGTTTTTCTTCTTCCCCTTCACTTGCAAAACACAGGATTTTATATTACAGTTCACAGATTGAATATACATTACTTTCCACTGCTAAAATCCCTTTGTAAACATACGTTACTGTCAACTGGCTGTGGGTGCAGCTATCAGTGCTGGAGGCGGCAGCTCTGCAGGGAGTTGGGAGTCATCCGAGGAAAAGCAGCTCTTTTCTGGTGGGGTGGTGCTGTGCTTCTGGTGCTTTCCCTGGGCAGGCAGTGCTTCCCTGGCTCAGACAGGGCGAGGCACCTCCTTGCCACCACTGCACACCRGCTTCACAAAGGGGCTTCTCAGCCCCACCACAGGAAATGGAAGAAATGTAGCTCCCGCTTGCAGGCAGCTTCTTTCCTTAGCCTTGAACTTCTCCTGCAGGATCAGACTAGCATCATTCGAAGTCCTTCTCCTTCCTCCCCAGTCTTCCCTGTTCCATTATACCCAGGAYACCTGTGCATTTATCTCCTCTGGTACGGCCTCTGTTGGAACTGGAAAAGCCATCCAATGCCAGACTGCAAACATCCAGAATTAACTGGCTAAACATCATTAAGTATCCAACGTTCAGCCTAGAAATGACTAACCATTAGAAATACAGAGTAGTTGCAAAACATTCCCAGAAACCTGCTCCTTCACCTTAATTTTCCAATGCTTAGGAGTGCTAACTCTCCAGCCACACTGAATTTCTTCTCCTAGTTTTTCCCATGTATTGAGAACGGCGTGTATTAGAAATATCAGTTTACACACACCATCATAAATACAGTTATGTGAAGTTTTGTGTAGATCTATTTATCATTTCAGGAAGAAGCATTACATGGGATAGTACCTCCCAATATTTAATAACCAAAGAAAAAAAGAAACAAATTAAATTTTCCCATGAAAGCTACTTAATATAAAGAGTGCCATCTGCTGGCATGATTGAAATGAGGCATTGTTCATAGGCACAGAGGTTCAATAAAGTTTTTTATGCCCTGTTAAGGGCACAGTTCAACTCTAAGCTGTTTCACACTTTCAGTTTTATTTATTCATGGCRTTGCCTTTACAGAATAAAAGGGCAGTCAAGCACAGTGGTGTAGACAGCTCTTGGTGTGTGAACATGGGGGAAAAAAGCAGCGTCCATTAATTCACATTTTTATATTCAAAGCGTTATATTCAAAGCATCTTTGTTGTTTTGGGACTTCTGTGTCTACTTTCCTTCTTTAACATGAATAYATTTTTGAAACAATCATTTTGGAGAACTTGTAAATTAAAAATATAAGAGATTTTCTAAAATACTGTGGATGAGACTTTTAAAAGTACCTACTTTCCACTTCACCTTGTGCCAAATGTATTTGTATAACTGTCAAGCAGCTTCAAAAATCCAACTTGCAGGTCTCAGGTTTAGAAGCATATTACTGATAAAATACTGTTGTAAACCTGCTTGGTCCCGTGAATTTTCTACAAAAGTGTGTGGATCAAGCCTTYCTGACTCCTAAAATGCTGTTTAGATACCTTTTAAAAATACCACCTCCTCCATAACCAGGATAAAAAGAAAATTGCTTGCAGTTGGCAGTGAGGTGTTGCCAGTGTCCTAGGTCCTGGGCTGTGCCAACAGCGAGCTGAACAGTGAGAAGAACTAGAGGGGATGAGGATGGAGGAAAGCAGGAGATAGTGTGCTACCTTGCTAAACACTCTTATGTCTAAAACCAAAGCTAAAGTAACATTGTCCTTTGCTAGCTCGACTACTTGGTGAAGAAGTCTACTTTGCATTTGGGTGTTACCATTATTAGCAACATTTGCACTTCAGGCTATATTGGAGAAGTAAATAAAAAACCTTAGAAAGACCTCATTCACTGCAGAGACAATAGAGATTTTTATTATTCTAAGACACTGGAGTTCAATTTCTGATTTCCAGCATGTTCACAGAAAAACGTGCTTTATTGTTTTCCCCAAAGAAATTGCCATTCAGATTGCGGCTCACTCACACTCCCTCCTCTTACTTGTTTAGAGGCCATTACGTGACAAAATGTACCAGACCAGTTTCTGAATAGCTAAGCTCCTTCCATATCTCTTTTCTAGTGGTAACAGCTATTCCATTTTGCTTTTCTTATAATGTTGTTTCACATCTGACTCTTTGTTTGACTTCCTCCGCTTTGTTGTGCAGTTCCTATGAATTATTGAGGCGGTTTCCAGTTGAATCTCACTATCCAAATTAAGCACTCCTATTTTTAACTACCCACTTCGCTGTTATCCTCATAGTATTTACTTCCTCTTTACTGTCCCTTCTCTTATCAGTCAGGTTAGCAAAAATCCAAGGCGGCTACTTCGCCAGGTATTTAGGCAGGCAAACATCTCAAACTTTGCTCTGGTGCTTTCACCAATCCTGATGATAATCATTATCATCTTCCCAAACATTTGTCCTCTAGGTCTAGGAAACAGAAGAATTCCAACAAAGATCTTTGAACATCTTCCCCCCTCTTGCACAACCCTTGAGCCACTCAAGCAGGATTCTTATTCTTCGAGTCAAATGGCAAAATGACAGCAAAAGGATTCTTCCCCAGTCTCTTCAGAATGACTTTCACACTCATGCCGACCCCTCACAGCATTATGCTTGGACAGAATTCGCACCAGACTGTTTTCTAGACCCGTTCTGATGGACAGTCTCTTAATATTTATCAAAAAAAGTCATCTTTCAGAGCAACCTCAGGTTCCTGTGAAACTCTGGCCTTGGTTCCTTTTTGCTTTCTGCCTATCTGTTCTCTTCTCTTCTTCTTCAGCCGTTAGCCCCTGCTGTTACCATTTACTCAATGTCTTCTTTCTTGCTGCTCAATATTCTGTCTCTAGCTGTTGCACCTCATCACTCCTTCCACAGAACAATCTCCCTCCACAGATTTCCTGCACATACTGGTATTTTCCTTGGCCTTGTCATCATTTTCATATACTTCTAGAGCTCTCCTTTTCATCTGGGGATCTGCCAATCAAGCCATCTGCAACTCCAGTTATATGCATGCTCTTTCCTTTCATCTCGTCTGTCATCCTTAAACGCATTTCTGTATTCTACCCTCATTTCTAGCTGCATTTCAGGCTCTCACACCTTTTTTTTCCCATGAACATTATGAGATGACCCTTCATGCATATGTAAATTCTGTCAGAAACTCACTGAAGGATAACATACACTTTACAGCTTCTGCATCCAGTCATCTTCATAATTCCTGCCATATTTTGGTCTTCTCCACTGGTGCCCAAGTTGCTACGGTTTTTCTTCCTTACCCTAGGTTTAAAATCAAACGAACCATCTGCATACCAGGGTCCTCTCCAAAATCCTTCTTTTACTAGACTCTTACCAGCCTCTAGTTGCTTTGATTCTGACACCTTTTTACCTACATTAGCCCACCACTTCATTTAGGGTTAACTATGATCAAAGGCCATGATCAAAGACTTCCTCTTTGTGCTGTTTAAACTAAGCCATATGGCTTTGCAACACAGCTTATCTAGTCTTGTTTGAACTGGTTGTGCACTTCCACGCACAGCAATCACTTCCAATCATAGTAAGAAATCCATGTGGATTTTCTGATGCACTTATGCCAAAGCTCACATTACAGCTACCCCAGGCAGAGAAGCCGCCTGGTGCTTTGGAAGTTTGAACCAGTATTTCACAACTCCCTTCTCATTCAACAGTAAATGCCTGGCAGGGGGTGGGCATGCTTTGCTTTTGGGGTGTTGGTTTGGTGCGAGTTTTTTCTTTTTCAAAAGTAAAACACCAAAGCAGAGTTCAAGCAACAGCAAAAGTACAGGGTGATGCTGCTGATAATTTGAGAAAAAAATCCTGACAGTCTAAAACCTTCCTAATGCAGCTGCTGATATTGATAAATACAGGGGAGGACTTAAAACAATACAATGGCCCTCTCAGCCCAGCCAGAGTGAGCTACCCACTATAGACCTCCTCTGACATGGCCAATAATTTTCACTAAATATAGTTCATTAGTGTATGGACTTTACTGATTCCCCCTTCACCTCTTTTTATTCTCAAAATAAAAATGTGAACCAAAATCTAAATTTGAACTTAACTCTCCAGAGGTAGAAGGTGAAAAAAGTGTCTTTTGCTTTACTTCAAAATGCCTACAAGCACTTCAGTTGCAATATAAAAACCCTTTCAGGAAAAAACAACCCCTATTCATGATGTTGCCCAACGCTGCAGTGTATTATAATAATTTATAGGAAGGCCATATCTGCAAAAAATCAAGAGTGAGAAATAGAACTGGAAATACATCCCTTGATGAACTTCAAGTGGTTTTTACTTCTGAAACTAAGACTCTTAAATCACTGAATCAGAAATCATTGCCAAGTTGGTCTTTTCTTAGCTTTGGTTATATAATATTATAATTTTTTTACCTGAAGACCAAAGTGCTAGATGTTATACTTCATTTCTCCTGGAGTTTCATTTTACAATAATGTACATATTATCTGGCTAATCTTTACCATTTCTATCAGGAAAACATAATGTTCAGAAAATACTAATGCACCGATGCAGCTTCCAGAAGTGTAATAGCATGAACACTAATATATTGTACTGTTACAGCTAAAACTTGGACTAAAGAATAAAAATAAAATGTTTATAAATGCCATATATTAGACTGCCTGGTTTGTTATAAGGTAATAAACAGAAAAGCTTGCATCTAGTCATTCGTGGTTGTTAAATAAGATTCTTTGTGACTTGCAAAAAAACTAGAACACAATGAAGAATTATCAGTGCATTCTCCACGGAAGTCATCTACATGTGTTTATTTAATAAACAGAAGATGGCTTTATTATACACATTTGATTTCCATATGCAATCGTCTCCTTATCTGTCACTTGTATCTAAGCAGGGTGCTTTATACAAATCTGAAAATGAAAAATTCAGAGCAGGGCGCAGGAAACTCATTTAATGTCGAGTGCAGTCAAAATCAAGATTTCTTTATTTGTAGTAACAACGCTGTTAAATCAGAAAATTACTCTCCTTTTCTGCATGTCCTTCTTCCTTTACAATTCAGTTGTTTGATCATAAATTGTCGAGTGCAATGACTTGTCTCCTCCACTTTCCACACTGGTCGAGACAGATTAAAAACTCCGGCATACCACCAACCAGTCTCAGCATACCATTAGCATATATATGAGATTTGAGACATTTTCTAATATTCTCCAGCAGAACTCATCTGTCAGCCAGGTGATGAATTATAAAAACTCTTAGCTTGTTTAGAAAAGAGGGGGAGAGTGAAAGAGAGAGAGAGACAGAGAGARAGACAGAAGAGGAAAACACGATGCCACCTTTCTTTTTCATTTTACCCATCCACCCTTGCAGTTAGTCACATAAATAAACACTAACGGCAATAAAAGAGACATAATGTGAAAGATTTTAATATACGAGCAGCAGAGCACAATTAAAAGCTGATGGAAGTGGACAGAATTACGGTGTGGTCACTGATTTACATAAATATTTTTTTAACAATTTTTTTCTCACCTGATAATTACAAAGATTCATAAGGTACGTTACAACATTCACACAACTATCATGAGCTGGTAAACCAGCACAAGGACTGTTTAGAAAATACTGGAATAATAAAAATGCCAAATTAATGCAATTCACAGAGGGTTGGTTTTTTTGTAATCATTCATGAGTTCAACAAGTTTTCATGCACATTCTGAAAATTTCGTAGATTCAACTACATAAAAAATTATTCCTTATTTGCATTTCATTAACCTGTTTGGGTTTTTTGCCTGACTAGARGGTGAAAAGCGAACAATGATACCTTGTGACTTAAATGAACAAACCTATGTGCACTATGAGTAGGAAATAGCAAATACATGATGTCACAAACAATGACTATCCTTTCAAATATGTCAGTAGGTAATAACAGCTTATGAGTATATTTGAAAACTATCAAATTGATACATGAATGCTCTACATTAAAGAAGGGTTAATATTTATCATAATAATTTACACAATCAACTCCCAATACCATTTGTAGTATCTGATACTAACTAAAAAAAAGATTTATATTTCCCACGGAGTCTTGGAATTAGAGCTGGAAAGATATTAAAAAACATATACATATATTTTTCCATAAAAAAGAATTCTCAGGAACAAAGCTTTTCACAAGACCTAGGAAAATTGGACAAATACTTACAGTTAAAAAAAGGAGAAAGGAGATTTTTTTAAATGTCATTTTATTTCATGCCAACATTTTTAACTTGTTAATTTCTTAGTGTGTCAAAAGGACTGTTTCTATACTTTGGGAGGGGGGAATCTTATTCAACTTTTGTTTTCAAAATGGTATTTTAGATTAAAAATTAACCTACCCAGAAAAAAAAAAAAAGAAGAAAAACATTTAGAAGAAACCAAAGCAACTGAAAGTGAAATAAAGCACTTATTTTTCCTGTGAGTTGTACTAAAAAAAATCATAATATGATCATAGTATCTAACAGTGGAAGTATGACAAAGGCCACTTAAAGGTCTAGTTAATTAGAAGTTTTTTTAATAAATGTACAAGTGAAACAATGCATATATTAACTTGCTTTTTACCCATAAGCACCTTTGAGTTTTTAGGGCACTACACATCAAGCTGGTATCAACTATGGAATAAAGACATAATTATTTTTTAGGTTGGAATGTGTATAGAAAAAAATGACAGATTTATTTTGGTAGACAATTTGATAGAAGGTTGGGATACAATAATATCAACAATAGTATGGTATTTGTGTTAATGTACAAGAGGTGTATCAGAAGGTAAAGATTTAGCCAGTAGAGTGAAGACATCTGTACGTACATGGACTAAGAAATTAATGTACACAAATTATCTGAAGTACAAAAYAGCATGTTTAAGGAATAGTTATTTGGAACTGATACTGAGCACCGGGTAATCATTTTTTTTCTGCTAAGCTAAGAAGCTTGTGAGAACACAAGCCAGCAGCTAGTGAGCTATTTTTCCTGTTGGAGCACTTGTTCCAAATTTTAGTGATAACCAGAGTTAATTCATACCTGTTTTGGTTTCCATTGTGCAGATGTACACAATACCATTATTAACACTTGTGTTTAGAAAGATGAATCAATTTAAGGAACAGATGTCTAACTAGTCCTTTCTCTACCTGATAGTCACCATCTGGTTGCAATACATCATCTTTTTTCAGGTGTTTCATTTTGAAAATGATAAAATAATTTTTAAAAATTTAGATTCAGACCAATACTTCTCCCGCCAAATACTTCCATTTACAATCAAAGAAAAGCAACAGGATGCTATTAGACACGTTAATATTCATTAATTAATAGTTTAATTAATTAAAACTTTACAACATAAAGATATATATATACAAACTRTGCCCCAATAGCAGCACAATTAGAGGTGTAGTTACTGTATTGCCAGGTTTCACTGAAGTCATAGAAAAGTAATTAACTGTGACGTGGACATCCAGCTGTTTCCTTGTCAATTTACACTGAATATATTCCRTGAAAATACTAGCACAAGAAACATTACACTGAGGTACTTCCTCCTGGTTTTCATTTAGTTTTGGAGTTAAAACTAAGGCCCTCTAAGATTCTGAAAAAATCTCCTAAAACACTAAAGACGAGTGTTCTAGGGCTAAAAGAGATAGCATTGGAAATCAAAACAGATGTTCTTGCAAGACTGCAAAGCCGGTGTTGTAGATTTAAGTGATCCGGATAAGTTGCAAGCTGAAACTTTCAGAGATTTGCCAGCAAAACTTAGCAGTAGAAATGTGGTTAATATTAAAAGCAGAGATGCTTTTTCAACTTAATCCTAAATGGATTTGTTGTATCTCGTTTTATTAAGCAGCTTCAGTGAAGAAGTGGAATGAGAAAAAGCAGCATGCCTTTACTGTCTTCACTAAGAAAAAGATGTGGAAAAAAAMCCCCAAACCTGTAGGTCTAAATCAAGTCCTAGAATGCTTATATTTGTACTTCATTATAATTAGCAATAGAATATTGACTATGGTGAAACCAAATAAGAATATGGAATCTAAACTGACCTAAATTAACTTTTTAAACTCGGGCCCATCTGCTGGTCAAMGCTGAAACGTAGATCTCACATTTGCTTTTAAGGAAGTTTGAGTCCAGCTGTGAATCAGGGGTTACAGCTGAGGACTTTCTTCTCCTAAGACATCACAGAACAGTCTATACAAAACAGAAACTACATTCTGCTTTCAGTGTATATAATATATACTTAGCAGCTTATTCTTTAACAAACAAGYTTAAGTCAGTCAAGAAAATGGTTAATTCTTCACTGATCTGTTCTAGTATTCCCAGCTGTACAAAGCAAGAAGTGGAGAATAAAGCAGAGGCAGTTTTGTTCTATGATATAATATTAAGCAAGATTATTGGCTGAAGAAGTCTTTCAACAATGCAAAATTCTGGGAGGAAAAAATATTACAGAAACGATGTTATTGGCACATTGATAAATAACATGCCTACTTAACTGGGATCACTGCCAAGGGACAGATCCAGTTTCATGCAGGGTTTCAGTTCCCTTTAACAGCACCAGCAGATAAAGCRGCAAGCAGTTTATTTTGTGGTGCTTGCAGATCTCTCCATATGTGAAACAGAAGGATAAATTTCCTTCTTTAGTCATGCCATTATTGATCATTCTGGCATTAGTCTTACCAAGTCAAAGTCATCTTAATATAGATTTTATACATGTTGCAATTGATTTTAAAATTTTAAGTATTTACCTAGATGCTGTTTAAAATAATTTACATAATCTCAAAGTACTGGAAATTAATATGTCATAATCAAGGTATTTGTTAAATATGGATAGGTACATTTCAAATGTGCCTATATCAATGCAAAGACAACAATACCAGACACTTCCATTGCTACCACAATGCTTTTTCCCCGTGTTAAYCATAACTCACACACACAGTGGTGTTTTATCTGAGCTTCCCACTAAAGCCCTGAACCCAAGACCACGTTCTAAAACTGGCCAGCTTCAACGACTCAGGGGAAACCTTACAAAAAGTGGTTCTCTGCCTAGGTATTTTTCTATTTAGGAAGATTATTGATCCAGCTCCTCTCTAAACTATGCCATTTCCCATCTGGAACAGCTCAGAGAAGGAAGAATGCATATTTAAGACCAGTTGTCTTTATAAGAAATTTATGATGTTAGTGGAAAACAGGAAGAGACTGCATTCACAGTTAAAATCTCTTCAAAGCTGCCTTTTCATAGCAAATTATCAAAAAGTAACCAATTCAACAGAATTTGCTGAATCAAATTCTCCTTTCATTGTGAGCTCTTTTGCTCTTTGTTATTATCTCGTTAATTTTATCTCCTCTTTCCTTCTTTTTTTTTTGTTTCCTTTGGCCACTTAATAAACAGTCCTTTACACAACAAATGCATCCCCCAGCTTCCCCTCTCAGGTGAATACTGTAGCCACTAGGTTGTAAAATTTATCTCTCAAACTACTCTGTGCACAGCGGTGCAGTTTTAATAGGAAGGGAGAAAAGCGATTCCAGCTCAGCCCCTCAGCAGACAGCATTGAAGGAGATACTGATTTGAAGTCTTTCAGGCAGCCAGACCTGTCTCAGACTTCTCAGTAATGCCAGAAAAATTGAATTTTACCCTCTGAACATGACCGTGGGAGCAGGACATTCTTGCCATGGGTAAGTAAAGTGCATGGAGGTGGAGTAGCGCCAGGACTGAGGAGCAGCGGGGAGCTCGCAGCTCCTCTCCTGTCCGCACTGATAAGAGACATAGCAGCACTGACTGGGTATAGATCCCCTCCAGAAGCAGTGGCTGCCCCACACGTACTTACACTTTCTGTAGCAGCAGCAGCAACAGCAGCCAACCCACTTACAATCATGTTGCTGCTCTAGACAACTGCTTGCTTTGCCTGTTTCTAGAGATAGCCCCATCGGCAGCRAAGGCCTTTTAGTCTGACCTTCTGATGACTTGAGCATGTTCAGAAACTGCTTTGCTAACTGTGCACTTCTCCAGCCAAATTGCCAAGGATGTTATTAGCTGCCCCCATGTTTTCAGAAGAGCCCCATCCCAGCAGTCACTATCCAGTACAGTCTCCAAGCACTTCCTGAACTCAGATTTTTAAAGGATTTAGATTTTGATGGAAAATCTACTTTCTTGCTTCCAGATGGTGTAAACTGCTCTGATAGATCAAGCCTGGGACAATCCTGGATGAGTAAAAGAAACCAAGATGCCTGGGAGCCAACATGCACCAGATGAGCCAGTTTACAATCTCAGGTTTGGATCCACAGGCTTAAATTCATTCTAAGTCTCTCTTTAGGTCCGTAAGTCCATTCAAGAATGGACAGCACAAAGTTTTACGTAAACCTCATCAATTGCAGTGTTCACATTAAACAGCAGACCAATAGCTACTTTCATGTCCAGGTCTAATATGTACACTTTATATAGCAGGAACAGCATATCGCAAGATGCTCGCAGAATAAAGTACATTCCTGTATAAACTTTCTCTGATAAATCTTTCTGACCACAAAGCCTGCTCACCAAACATGCAAGTGCAACGAAGCATGACTTAGGTTAACATAATGGTGAAATGGAGGGCCAACAACTGGAACCATATAACCTCCAAAACCAGAATATAATCTACCCTAATTTACATGCAGAGTAAATATGCAGTGTGAAAGCTACAAAAAAAMCCCTAAATCCCGCTCTTGCCTGCTCCCTGCTTACATAAGACTAACACTTTGCAAAGCTGTTTCCAAAAGTCAAATTTTGAGAAAAGGCTGATGCATTTTGTACGTACTATTACACCCAAAAGACTGCACGTCATCCTGCACTGAAAGATACAGGAATACCAAGACTTCTAAACAAGCTATAAGGTGAGTAGGTTTGATGCTCAGCTTGCCTTTAGTAATAGTCAGGGGTTTGCTATTTTGGCACAGTTTTCTGTTATAATGAAAAAATAAAGGGTACAAAGRTACAAAGCTAACAGTTAATTATCCAAATTTATGTATATTTTGTTCTATCAGATGCATTTAATCAGATCKGCAGAAATGCTTCAGACCTATTAAGATCTAGAATACAAAATAAAGTTTTCTTAGATAAAAATAGGGTTATGATATGTTTAGTCTTTTAAAGTTATATGATACTTATACTTCAAGTATTTTCAAAACATACTGGTAACTAGGCATGGAAAACTAATCCCTATTAAAAAAAATGCTGTCATTTCTGGCTAGACCTTGAAACAATCTCCAGCTAGGACAGAACTCTGTAACCTTCAGATTTCAGGAAAGAATACCCCTGTAATTCAAATGGAACAGAGCCTGGGGAGTCAATAAGTTGCAGGAGAACAAAAACATCAGGYTAAAAGCAATGAATCAAGAGCTGACCCCAGGGAGGAAGGGGTAAACCAAGTGGGACTGGAAAATTGGGCTAAAATTCTTAGAGTTGGGCAGAGATGTGTGCAGTGGAACGCACAGTAGCACAGCAGGAGAACAGAGAGGAGCATCCAGCAGAGAAGATAACATTTGTATTCCTTGGTTCTACTAGACTGTCTGGAGAATCAGGAACAAGTACTGCCTCATTTATTTTTTTGAACTCATGTGCCTAATGTATTGGGTTTTTTGGAAATTCTAGGAAAACAATTTTTCCCTTATAAACTGAACATTCATGGATGCCCACTGAAGACATGTTTCCAAAAAGCCTACATTGCTCAACCCTAATGGCATATGAGACATCCTACTTTCATCCAGAGGGGACTGTATACTCAGCATTCACAAAAACATTTTACAGTAGGCTGGTTCTGCATCTCAGTTGTTAAATTCTGCCRTTTGCTATCCATCCTGGCTTATTCTCCTATGAAAAAAGATGACTTTAAAGGGTCTCAACTACATATGTTTAAGTGAGGTCAGGATAGCTATGGAATTCTCACACTGAGCATGCCTTCGTAAGGTCAAAAAAGCAATTTGTGGTTGAATATGGCAGATATTCTAGGAAAAGGTCCAGTTCTGATTCATGGAATTTGACATACGTGCATTTTTTAGGTTAAAACTGTGCTTTAAGATGAGTTCCACCTGAACTGAGATGAAGACTCAATGAATCTCTGACAAATGTCTGCTCTCCAGCGCTACGTCCACGGGTGCCTACAATCAACTCATATCTCCATTTTGGCTCCATTTAGCATCTCCTAAGCACTGAGACAGCCATGCAAATGCACTACCCTTCTCTAAGCTAACACACATCTTAATCTGCGATGGGACTGAAAGATGGTTGAAGACGCATGTGAGTGTCTCTGTTCCATCGTGCACATAATAGACTTTTCCTAATACACTTGGACAATRATGAATTCAGCCCAGCCCAGTGCTCAAAAGCACAGTCATAGACATGGTAAAATACCCTTCTTTTCCAGTAACAGCCTATCAGACAGCTCACTCAGCTAAAAGTTAAGGGACCAAAGTGTTAGATACTTCTGCAGCCTACAGGAGGTCAAATCCATAGCTCTCACCTTCCTGGAAAAGACCCTTACCTCTGGAATATTGATAAGGCTTAGGACTGGTCCACATTTCATCCTACCTGAGGAGGTGGGGCCACTGTCAGGAAGGAAAAGATAGGCTGAATAACTTAAAATGCAACTTCAGCTCAGGCACCCAAATTACAGGGGCAGTAATACTCCATATGCCATTGTCCCATGTAGCCCAACACCTAGCTTTAAGCATCCTTCACCCTTTGAGTTCTTATCTCTTCATTGGCTAGATAGCTAGATAGGGGGATTATATAACTAGTTTACATGTTTTTAAATATCCTTATTAGGACCAGCTGTCTGTTTTCCTTCAGGTACTGTGTGTCTTAACATGGGTCATCTGATCCTGACCATGATTCCAGCCTGCTATGGTCTAAGCCCACTGCAACAGCAGAAGAATGCTGGTAAGCATCACAGAAACCCTAAAAAAGATAGTATATTTCAAATATGAATTTGAAAAATTATAAAACAGACCTGATGGTTGTGAAAGRGGGGATTAAAATTATTCAGTGATTACAGTCGTTGCTAGTTCATTCCCAACACAGTAGTTCATTACTTCATCCTCGTATATATCCTTTCCAGAAATCACCAGGAAAAGCTTACCACATGCTTGGAATAATAATGCCATCCGGAATGGTAGAAATCTCTTTCTTAGCAAGAGAAGACATAAAGCCAACATCTCTCAAGTCCACCAAAGACTTCAGATGTCTTCAGGTCTATTTGCTACTGGTAAATGCAAAAGAAGAACAATTCATTGCATGAGTAAAGAAAATGTTGAYAAAATTCATTTAAGGAGTTACATCTCCTTGGATGACATCTGCAGTTAGCCATTTGACTCAGTCTGCTTCTTCATAATGCACCCTAAAATGGTAAGCATAATGGGAAGAGTGCTTCAGTGACCGCTGTAGTAGTCACTGTTTGCCCTTGGCAAGATCCTGTTCATTACCCAATATCAAAATTTAGCTATAGAGTTATTATTAAATAAAGTTACTAAGACCTTTATGAACCTAATAGCAGTGAACCTGAATTATATATGTAATTAATCATTAAAATAATGAAATATAGTCTCTCCAAACGTACATTAGTGTTCTACCCTTATATCAGCTTTCTGGTTTATTATACATATGAATGTAGAAGTCAGTGAAACTACACCTCATCGGAATCAGGTCTACTAGTTTTACCTCCAGTAAAATTTAAGAGAATTCAGAGAATTGTGTAGGATGGCCAGACTGATGATATTTACAAAGTCCTGTCCTATGCTGTCACAGACAATCTTAGAGGATCAAGGATATGGCCTGAAGAAAGAATATGTTTCTTTGCACTGTGCATCTATCAAATTGATATGTATCGATTTATCTTTTTTCTATCATAATAAATTAAGTAACAAAAGCAAATTTCAGCTGGCAAGGAAAACGGTCCGAAGACTGGCACTAGACTATTCGTGGTTACAATCTGACTCTCCCTCATTCCTCAAATGTGAAACTTTCGTATAAAAAAGGTTCCATGACTATGGAAATGTATCTGCATTCTACCCTCTCCTAGCCCATTAAGGTGACTGATAGACTTTAGATTACAGTGACTTGAAAAAAAATTACTTTTTTAGTATAAAAAAAAAAAAGGCATTCAGAGAAAAGAAAAGAAGAAAACCCACCTTTTCAGGAAAAACAGAAGGCAACAGAAGCTTTGGAACAAGTGCTTGCCAATAGAAGGATTTCATGCTTTTGTTAATTAAAGGAACAAAGAAAAAACAGTGCAGTAGGCTGTATCCTACATAACAGCTTCTACTAATAAAAAGTAATAGACAATTTCCTGCATTCAATTCTTTTGAATACTATTATACAAGGTAATAGAGTTTTGGAAATGGAAGTCCTAGCAGCCTGTCAGAAAGAGCTTTCTTCCACTTTTTTTTATTAAATGACTAAGTGCAGCAGTCTGTGTCCTATCTCTCCCTCTTGCATCTATTGGATTGTATTATTTTACATTTTGATTGAAATGATGTCACTAGCAGATAAAAGCCTGGCCCAGGCATTGTAATTGAATCAGCCCGAGTTGTTTATTCTAGTGATCTACAGCGATGCTTTCCTTGTCCTAACACAGAATACATAAAAGATCCCCTCTTGTTTAACATGCTGCTGATTAGATCTATTTTTTTTAGAAGAAGGAGGAATCAAATTGGGGGGTCGAGAGAGCAAGAACTGAAGTTTGGGGGGGAAATTGGAAAAAACAGATGAGAAGAGACACCATCTGCAAAACTTTCCATGTGTGACTGAAAGTTTAAATAAATAAATTTCACATGGCATCAGTACCAGATGCAAACAGATTTGATTGACAACATTTAAATGACAGTTAATGGGAACTTGTACAATTTTTTGAAGGTTTTTCATGCTCATTTCCTAAATCAGAAGCTTATTCAAGTTTTTATGTAAAAATAATGCTTATCTTGGAAGAAGAAATATTTCAGACTGCTATTTTTTTTACTGGTATTAAAAATACAGTGTGTTGGATAATTAAATTATTGTTATTGACATGATCCATTTTCAGTTAAAACATTTTACATTTAATAGACTAAAAGAACATTCAAATTGAATCTATTAAGGATATCCTGTAATTGGTATTACTGAGAATTACCTTTTATAAAATACATAACAACACACAGAGGCAAAAAAAGAGTTATAAGAACCTTCAATTTGGCAAGTTCTGACAAAATTTACTTTCTTTGGTAATTATTTTATGAGAAAATCTGTCTTTTATGCAAAGTGCTGTTTCTTTTCTTTGTCATCCCCCCCTCCCGAAGCCTCAGTGAAATAAAGAAAAAAATTGCACTACTTTATGTAGTACACCTTAACACAAAACTTCTTCAACAGCATTTTTGGTGGTGGTGATGGGTTTTTTGTTTGTTGGGTTTTTTTACTTCTGGGTCTTTCCACAAAATAAAGTACAATCATATGCGGTTTAGTGGCAGTGCCAAGATGAAAATAAGCCAAGTCCATCAAGCAATTTGCTGAAATGTTTTTTACTTGGAACCTATGCTTTGAATTGTTTGCCTCAAATCTGGAGCTGGGAGCTTATTTAGTTTGTTATCTGGGATTTCTGGATGAGGAGGAAACAAAGGTGTAATTTGAGAAAGCATTCTTTAAATGCATAAATAAATTTTTTGAGCACGAAAAAAAAATTTACAAACAACTACAATTAATAAAATATCGTCATGGAAATGGCTATCAAATAAAATAAGGAAAAACTTAATTTTGGGAAATTTTTTGAATCTAACTTTTTAAAATATATGCAATAACTGTAACAAGATTATTTTCCACAAGTGAAAATTAAAGCCATCAAAAGGTTTTTTTTTAAAGTAGAATAGAAATATATCTACCAGTCTCTATATTGTTATTTCCTGAATATTTGCTACAATGTATAAATAAAAAATAAATTTCCCATACCATTTACAGTCTATTTAGCACTCCTAATAGCTGCATTACAAAATTCACTCATAATAATTGCCAATACTTAACAAATAGACCTCTGAGACCTTCAGATTTTTGTAATTCATTTATTGTCCTGAAGGTATCATTATTTGAAAGCATTTGTAAAACATACTTTTTAATATTTCTAGTCAGTGATGAACTCAGAGCTGGGAAGCTACAAGATGCACTATCTACATTTATAAATGTGTTTGTTTGGAGTGTATTTTAATGAATGTATTTTGACTGAAGTTAACCTTTCAATATGCATTTATTAGACCGAGTTGGGTAATACGCTTTTCAGTTATCTTGGTTTTCAACACTGCTACCCACTTTGAAAGTAATCATTTCATAAAAACTAAACTGAAATAAAGAACAAATTAATTCAGATCTGTCATTAATAATTATAAAACAAATTCATTGCTTTATTTATATACAAATACTGTGTATCACAGTTGGCCTTGTAACATAGAGACAAACTGTTYTGTGGCCACGTAGAGAGACCCAGGCTCACCAAAGCACCAATCCATATTCAGTCCCCAGAGCTGCTTAAATATAATTTGCATCACAGAGGTTACACATTTGGTCTCGGGGGGGGGCGAAAAAAAAAAAAAAGGAAAAAAAAAGTAGGCAATGTTGATTTAGCCCCCCTTCAATACTCTTCAGCAGCTGCCTCAGGGAATAGCACTCAGAGGAGCATCCCAATATGCCATGCTTTTTCTCACCATCACATTACTTTCTTGTTAAAGCATAAGTGGTTGGTAGAGGCAAATTGATTTCAACAAAGGAAAACTATTGTGAACATGAACTCCAGTATCCTATCCCCCTAAACATGAACAGAGATTTATTTATAATTCAAAGATGCAGAATTAACTTTTTAATAGCAATTTTCATGATTTTTGGAGTTTCCACTGTGAATTCCTGTGCTGCTTGTATGTCTGGCGTACATCMTAATACCATCAATGGGATTCCCTATTTTAATGGGAGTTGGTTCAGACACTGCCAGCAGAAAGGTGGGAAGAAAAAGAAAGAAAAGCCTGTATTTTCATTTATTATTTGTAGTCAGTCTCTTATGAGAGTCTTTTCCTGTGAGGTTTGCAGCCACAAGCATATTTGATATACCAGTTTGGGACTTTTGTAAGCTTATCAAAAACTAACTAAACTTTCAAACCTATTAAAGCTTGCAAAAAGACATGTAAGCTGGCAAAACAATGCCAACAAGTGAGAACAGCGACCAGAAAACAGCCAGATAGAAATGGACAATGACAGTCAAACAGTAGCGCATGTGTCAAAAATACAGCAAAACCACGTCTTTATATATGAGATGGATGATGCATGGGTGTTTGCTTGATTTAAATAATGACATTTTAAAAGATACCTAAATGCCAGTACTAATGATGTTTAAGCTGGAAATGGCACGATGGACCCTACACCCTGCCTTCCTCCAGTGCTCCAAGCATATGAAAGTCATCTGTATAATCAACAAGATCACATAAGACAGTAATTTGTTGGGGTTTATGGGTGGGAATGACAAAACTGAGGTTCAGAATAGCAAGGGTTTCAGATTAAGTAGCATGCTTTTAAATCCTGAAAAAATGCTTCTTTCTTAAACTAACTCACTCAGCAGCTTGTATTGGTAGACACATTACTAATATTTCAGGTCTTTCTTTAATCACAGAACCAGGCTTGAATACAAAAATAAAAAGAGCAGCAAGATGCTGAAATTTCAAGTATATCCTACCTCTAACCATGGTATGGGATACAGAAGGAAACTGGGTTTTGATGATAAGAAATGGCAGTTTCCTCTATCAATTGTCTTGTTTTGGATATAAACAATATCTCACAACCTAAATCCAACTCCTTCTAAAGCAACTCGAATAAGAGACCAGATTTTCAAAAATTCTGTGCCCCAGCAGACTCCTCTGAAGTCAATTATTTAGAAAGCTAATTGAGGAATCCAATATACTATCCTGCTTTTGAAAATTCTCATCCAGACAATTTAAATAACTGCCAAGATAGCCAAGTACATATAGGTCCTCCTGCTTTGTCTCAGAATTGATACTTCAGTTGTGTTTTGTCTTTTCTTTTAAAAATAATTAGTCCTAGCAGCTATGCAGCTCCTTCATAAAATCAAAACAAAACCAAAAAACTGTGCTACATTCTTACCATTAAGATATGGTAAGAAAATCAGTAAAAATACAGATGTTAGTGTCAGTCTTTAAGGAGTTATTATACACTAAAACAAATGTAGAAATATGAATAATTCTTTGACTATATATATATGCATACATACACATACATGCACATACACATCAGAAAAGCATAGGGTGCAATTTTCTTCTATATTATTTATAAAACAAGCTAAACATTAATTAATTGCATTGTACAAAATGTGGTTGCTTAATAAAATATATTACAGCTGAGAGAAAAGCTGTTTGTGTAGCATATTTTTTCATCCAAAGGAGTGTGAATATAAAAAAAAAAAAGTTTACATGTCATCCTGTTCCATCTTTGCATGTACTTGTGCTTTATCTCWAAAGCAGCATACGTTCCATATGAGAGAGGGGGTTGCCATGGTATCTGCACTTTAAAAAATTGAATAGCAGATCTAAAAGAAGCATAAAATCGATTTAACAAGTTGTCATGTAAGTTACCCTGGCCCATAAGGATGAAGTCTATGTACCTTTTTTTTTATATAAAAATGTTTATTTAAAAAAAAAAAATTGTAATTTTTTAGTCACAGAGCTAAATACACTCTTTGTCATTAGGTTTGTCTCATCAACTTATAAATCATTTGGGTGTGCATGTGGAAAATATACATCTTTTCAAGCATTTTTTTCTTTTCTCTTAAAAAATACAACAAAACACAGAAGTAGTAAAGAAATAACTCTAAGCAGTGACCCTAATACAGCAGATGAAATGCTGACATATAATTGGAGACAAAAATAAACCTTAATTAAAAATTCATTGCTTTATGAAGTTCTTACTCATTCTAAAGAAAAGAGGTTTCAATAATCACCTTGAAAATGGGCTTTTTTTTTTTTTTTTTTTTTTACTATGAAGAGAAGGCTTCACAACTATAGCTAGTTGCAGGCACAAAATAGTCATTCACATTTCTAGTGCTCAGCCTGCAGGGGAGGACAGATAGTTCTTGCAACTATAATGATGTGGTTTCACAGGCAAATTAGAAAAACTGTGGTTTTCCTCTTTTTTTTTTTTATTAAAGAGAGAGAAATATGAATGGAAGAGTAGGATGGGTGGAAGATGACAGTTTGTTCCAAAACTATATCCTCTCAACTTCCCTGCAGGATAGGTTACCACCAACTCATTGAGTAAACCACAGACAGAATCATTACCTCTGCCGAAACACCCTCCTTGACGGAGTATAGCCTTTGGGAAAAGGTCAATGTTACCTAGCAACTACTAAGAGCCAGTGCCTTTTTATAAATTAACCCCTTCCTTCGGTAGCATCTTGCATCACAAAAGGACTTCCTATTTTCTGCACAAAGTACACTAGGAATTCTATTTTCAGTTTCAATGGGTTCAGCTGTCGAAAGTTGCCCAATGAAATCATGGCTGAACCTGGAAATTCTTTTAAGGATTGGATTTGTTCAGTGGAATATATAATCCTAACTATGCTCAAATAGAATTATGCTGATCTCTTGTAAACCCATACAAAAATCAAAGGCGGCTTCACAGAGAGTTTCCAGAATTTTGTATGCCAAGTTTCCACCTCCGTGGCTTGTCTGCAGTGAGGTCCCAGAACAGGAGAGTCATAAAACAAAGACAAGGTGGATGTGCAAGGCAAAGTCCACAGAGAAGCCACAGACGCTGCTCCCTCTGAGAGGTGGGCATGCAGTCTTATTGACTTGCTCTACACTGTTTTGAAGGTAAAGTCCGTATCGAAATAGGAGGTGAACATGACTGGATGTGACTAAGGGAAGCTCTTTGGCTCAAGGATCCCAAATAGCTGACATTTAGAGGATTATGGCGCTCAAGGAAAATGCCAGAGCTGTCAAGTAGGGGAAAAGTGAGTCTGTATTAGGGAATGCAGGTACAGACTGTGCTAAGACCAACTAAGAAGGGGAGAAACTCTCTACTTGATATTTTATCACATCCTAGGACTCAGTCATGGCCCATTGTTTGTCTAGGTTTGCTCTCTCCCAATGAAGCATCTTTAGGTTAACAAACTAGCCCCCAAATTTATACGCAGTTCACCTACTGACTGGCGTGCGTAACCTGAGGAACTGCGAGTCTTCCAGACACGTCCCTCTATGCCATGACATGCTAGAAGAAGCATCAGAAAGCTCCAAGCGATGCAATGGTTGGACCACAGAACAAGCATTACTGCAGGCTGTATCAAAAAGCATAAATGTGCTGCTTTTTAGACACAGCCACTACCTGCATACTTCCTCTGTTATTTTCAGAGAGATTAAGATGAGAGAGAAACATTTAGCTGAAGTTGGGTGAGAAGCTGAATTACCATTTTTGCTTCTTACAACTTGCTGAGTAGCAAAGATTTACTTAGTCATAGTCCTGTAAGACAAGTTCATGTCTTCAATACTTCATGTGAAAAATGAGGAAAGTATAATTAACATCCACCCTCTAGAACATCACCATACGTATGCAACACCTGAATTATTCTATTGGATTTAAATCCAATGTCTTAACCCAAGAGCTCCCAGCCTCTCTTTGCCTGCAGTCTGTAACCTAATTTATGATACAAAATAACAATCTTGCCCAGCAATTCTCTAGATAGCAATAAAACTCACTGGACTTTTAATCCTAGTTCTACCTCAGTAAGAAAAATGTCTAGCTGGCTAAATAAAAAGTTAAGATCTTTTCATGACATGAGTTCAGGACCACAGGTTCATCTCTACATCTCACAGTGTGTTGCAAAAGTATGTATGTAAGAGTAAAAATATATTTCAGACACAAAAGCCAATTGTATCAATTTTGCACACTCCATTTTACACTCAGTGCTCTTTCCCAGGAAAAGGCAGCTAAACAGCAGTGTCCATACCCATTTTTCCAAGATTTTAAATAGCTGGCTTGACAGCAGATGCACACTTGCCATCCATTCAGCAAACACATTGCTGCAGACTCGCCATTGTGCATTCTGCTACTTGCCCACCAAATGGATAAGTGGGTCAAGCAGATGAGGGCTTATGCAGGCTAGGGGGGTCTCTGAAGTACRGGAAAGAAAAAAGTGCAGGACGCTAATCTTTAGGTAGCCACATTCCATCAGAGCTACTGTTTATGGAACAAATTGATAGAATCATATTTCTTTTTTTTTTAAAGAAATCTAGAAACATTACCCAAAACCGTGACTTCAAGAATACATCTAAACCCAACCACTCCACCCCCCCAAAACATGGCAAACTCATGATAAAATTTGTAAAAGATGGCAACCTCCACTCACATGGCATGAAAGGAATGCAGTATTCTAGAAAAGGAGGTGCCTTTGACTTAAATGGCATTTCATATTTTATTTTCCATGTTATTCTTAGTCTAAAATTTTATTTGTATTTTTTATTACTTTGGACTCAGCTGTCTATAATAATACCCTCATCTTTCTATCAGCTCAGAACAATTTATTTTGTATCCAGTAAGGCATTAAGTATTTCAAATTACTCCATCCAACACACGTTACACACAATAGGTTTGTCAGCAAAGGACTGTCCATTTGACTAGTGTATTATGTCCCTCATCAAGTCCCTTAGTCTTCACTGCTTCTTAATAACCTAATTAATTTTAGGTCATCTGCATTCCTCATCACCATCCTGCTTCTTTTGCAGGAAGAAAACGTATGACGTGCCAGTGGAACCATCTACTAATGTCAGGATTTTCTTCTTAAGAGGTTTGATAAATTGTCTAAATATATATGGGCTTTGAGTTACAGGACTCATTAAAAAGAAGACTGAGAACCATAATTAGATCAGGATTCGTGTCTGTCAAGTTGCCTTTTTTATATCACTAGATTAGGAGTTTAATACATAATACATGATAGACCCCAGGCCTTCTCCAGAGCCACTTTGGGTTGGATCCACAAAGGAGATAAGGGTAGAATTTATTTCAACTAATCTCTGAGGCCTACAGAGTAGTCATCAACATTTGAACTACTCATTYGTTATTTTTTATAGCAAATGGACGAAAAGGCACTTCTGGGATACAGATCACCTTACCCAAAGGTAGATGCCCCAGCTGGGTAAGAGCAGGGCAGCCACTGGCTGTAAAGGGGCTCTAGAAGACTCACCCAGGTATGGAAGGCCAAATCTGAAGTCAGGTGGAACCAGCCACATCCCAAGGGCTCAGACGATGTGCCTACCTGCAGGTCACTCTCTGGACATTATCCGTAACTGCTTTTGTCTTGAGACAAAAGCTCCATGTCTATCTTGTAATCCTAGCATGAAGTTATCTTTTACATACTTCATATACTAGTTGGGTTCTGGTTTGGTAAGCCTCCAGACATACCAGATCAAGCCTACACGAAAGTCACCAACAGGTACAGCACAGGTCCTAATCGTGCTGCTTTCTCAAAAGGAAGTATAAAGGTATTTCCAGAAGATAAAATTCAGATTTTAAAATGTCTGTCTTAGAGAAACAGAGCATATATACACAAATTATTTATATACACATACATACATACACACACACATACATATATATGCACRTATATCTATATATATATATATGTGATGTAAGCCAGTAAATGAACATTATGCGCACAGAATCAAAAGCTAGAAATAGCAGAGTTAAGCTTACAAATCTAAGTGATTTTTGGAGTGTTTAAGTACTATTTGGATACATGTCTTCCAGTCTTTAGTTAAAATCCTAGCACAAAAGAATTTGACGATATTTTCATTAACTTTCATTTTTTGAGGTAATTTATCCTTAAATATCTTAGTTGCTATAAATTTGCAATATGCTTTGTTTTTTGCCCTGCCTACCTACTTCCCTGTAGTTTTGATTTGCACTGCTATTTATTTTCTCACTCTCCCATYTCAGTGTTGTGACTTCTCTCTTATTCTGTGTCCTTCCCCTTGGCAGGCCGGACAAACAGAAATAATAAGAAAATTTTGAGAACAGAAAAGAACAATTAAAAATACGTATCACAAGCAATTCCTTTAAACTATTTCTTGTGAAAATGCTGATTATGCATAATAAGCTCTTTGTGTAGAGGTATATAATCTCATGAATGTCTCCTACACGGGAAAGAAACAAAAGATTACTGAGCTGCTAAAATACCATCGTGAACATTGTGAACCTGCTGTTTTGTTCTGAGAGCTTATATCCTAATTATAGCATTTTTCTTTTTTCTTTATTTAAGAGTCTTTTTTATCGCAGTGTGAACTGGACATAAACATTCCTTTGGATCCTATGTGTAAATAATGAAAACAWAAAAACTATGGATTTTTCCCCTATCAAGCAGGTTAATAGTTTAATTGTATACGGTTATTCTTACATTAAAAGCTGCATACCTGGCAAGCTTTATCGGGTAACAGGGACTTTTAAATGCGCCAATGTTTCTACAGAAGTAACGCGGGTCAATTGCAAAAGGGATAACCATAATGATTAAATCATTAAAATTTTGTCTATGCTTCACAGAGCATAGAGAAAATTAACTTCCCACCAACCTCATTTTTCTGCTGAACATGAAATAATGATTTTCTGCCAGTATAATTACAAAGCTAACATCTGATAGAGTCAGCATCCAGGGGGGATTATCACATGCATGAGTATTAGACCTCATTACCAGCTTGACTGCAAAATTATTACATCTTGTAATTGGATGGTGAGATTTATATACAGATTGGCTGGGTTCTCTGTAAGATTGTAATTACAAGCTTCGTTGGTTCGCTACTTATCACACGGTGCAGGAGGAGGCAAAAACAAGCAGAGGAAAGACCATTTCATTAAGCCATAACCCTATCAAGGGAGGAGCACTGTAACATCCCTGTATTTATTAGGCCAAACAGAGCTGTTTGCAGAAGGGGAGGCCATTTATTACCGCCTGACAAATGGGATTTCATTTATTTAACCTCGGTGATCTATTTCAGTAAAATGTACAAACGAGCCATCCATTTTATGATTCCGGAGTCAACGCCTCAATTATCTAAAGGCTAACTGACTGTTAAAGCACCCATCTGCTAGGATGAATTCATTGATTTAATTTGCTTCATGTTACTGAATGATTCTTAGCAGACAGGGAGGGAAAGGAAGGGGAAGAGAAGGAAGGGGGCGGCTGGTGGTTTAGGAGAATGCATCAGAGTGATTCAGCACGCTGGTACTGTCTGCATACGTGTGCGCGCGCGCGCCCCTGGTTTTTTTAATCCTTCAGCACAATAGAAGAAGGCGATCAATAGCAGCTTAAATTTTATGAGACAAGGAGTTAAGTTGTTCAGCTCGAGCCAAAACACCTTTGTTCTACCATAACAAGTAATCTCTGTGGCGGAATTAATATTGACAAGCTGGCTTCTTTGTAGCTAATTTTGTGGGTGCCTGAGCCAATCAGGAGCCTTGCAGTAATAGAGTTGTTATTAGAGTTCATTATAAAAGCTGTGGATCAATGGCTACACTGGGAGGGAGAGGACATGCTGCAGCAGAATGCATATGTATGCTCAAGGAAATGAAATCCTTTTAATGTCCTTGTAATAATTTATTCTATAGTTCTCGCTGACTTAAAAAAAAAAACTTTCAAAAACAAAATAAAAAATGTTCCCTTGTGAGGCTTCTAATTTTATCATAACACTGAAACTGATCGGAAGAAAAGCAGGATTTTAGGGGTGGGGAAATTCAGAGAGACCTTGTTACCCAGCTCTGAGTTTTATCAGAACTGGATTTCGTTTGGAAAATGCCACCACTCCCATTTTATCTGAATCACAAGGCTGGTTTGTTGAAAGCTTAAGCTACTGTGAATGCAGCATTGATGTCTTTTAAGCCACCCCTTTTCTCCTGCCTCCCTAAACCATCTGTCTCATTAAATCTGATTTTTAGGTTTTTTTCTTTGATGGGGTGTCATTTTGTAGAAAACATCTTTACATTCAAGGAGAAGAAGTCACAAATAGCATGCTAAAGCTTTTCTCCCATGTTTCTAGGGAGGAATGACCTGTATGCTGTAAGTGAGTTAGCACTTTCAGCAAGCTGACAAGGAGTTCACAGAACACAGCTCTTTGTAAAAGGTTGCCTCTTTCAGCTGTAAAAGGGCCCTCCTTGATGTAAGTGTTCCCAGAGTAATAATCCATTTCTCTTGTGGCAGGCTCCAGCTCATGCTATAATCTTTCTCACAAGCTCCGAATCAGTACAAGAAAGCTGTTTACTGGACAATTTTCCCTGCATCTCAATGTCAAATGATACTGCATTAAAATGTGAGAACATCACACTCTAAGAAAGGCAGGAGGATCAAAGGGAACCCTCACAGTGAGTGAGTTGAGACAAATTAGCATCTTTTGGTCATGGTTTCCTAGATATAATAATATGGCATTTCAGGGCCATAAGTTGTTTGCTTTGCTTCCTCCCCTTTATTTCACCATAAAAAAATAGCCATTTACTTCTTCCATCTCCCTATGTTTGTCTCTGCCTCAAAAAACTGAATCACTTTCAGTTGATGCAATTAAACAGTGTAAGTCCCTTGTGTAGACACTGTTGTTTCAATTCCAGGGGATATCATTAAGTCAATATAAGAGACTCTTCCACAAAAATAAGACCATCAAATATGAGCACTGTCCTGTCTAATTCTTTTGTTCAATTATCACATTTTTCCCAAGGATTGACAAAAACAATAATTTCCATTTTCTCATTTCTTTTTTTTTCTCCAGACATCTGTCTTAAAACTTAGATTCCTGCTATTTAGTGCAGTGACAGAAAATATTCTTCCAGCTGGAAGAAAGTAGCTGCATCATCTCTGAACCAGTCACAGGAGGCATTGAAAGTCAGGAAAAAGGTCAAAATASACACAACGTAGCAAGCCAAAAAATTTAGGGAGAATAATTTTGTGTTAATCAGAAACTTCTGAATTTGACAATTCATTTCTTTTTCTAGAAGAAGCTTAAATTTCAGAATCTGAACTGAATACCTTGATTGGAATTTTGTTTTGAAAAAGACTGAAAGGAGAAGTGTAACATATCTCCGTTTTCCCCAATTCAAATAAATAATTTTCCCAGCCACCATCTGTCAGTTTTCTCTTTTCTTCATGACAGCTTATTTCTAATAGTGGAAGAACGTCAACAGAAACTTATCTGTTATTTTTATGTATCGCCATGGTGTTCTCTGACACTCATGTCCCTCCCAGGATCCTTCTGAGGGGTGAGCCTCAGCCTTGATGATTTCATTGTTCTTTGGTGTTCGTTATTTGTCCAGTATGGAAAGCCTGTAAGGAAGGGGAAAAAGAGGATTGGTCAATGAAAAATGCTGTGTCTCAGAGGTCAAAAGGAGTTTCCACAGAACTAAAACCATTACCAAATGAGCAAGATCCTGCTACAACAATGAGAACAAATAGCAAAAGACTTTTCAGCCACATAAAGAAAAAGTAAAGTCAGATCACAATGAGGTTGACACAGAAATTAAGGGCAACCTGGATATGGCTCCAAAATTAAATTATCACCATCCTTACTGAAAATGGAGATAAAATACCATCCCTAAAGGTAAGGGCAAGACAGCTACTGGGAATGCAAAGCAGAAATTCCCCTATCAAATTATTACTTATGCGATATACATTATTTCTGGTAGACCATCCTTCAACTTTTTTAGCATAATGCTGTAAGTGCTCTGTGGTCAGGCCAGCCATGAACTACATAGAGCTGACCTATGGGAAGCCCMGTACAGCAATTGTAAAATTAGCATTATGATTTCTCCCATGCATCTGCCCTCATCAATTAATTTGTCAGGACCTTCTTCTTAGTGTTGGCCTGAAGTTCCTTAGGACACTAAATTTCTTCTTGCAACATCTTTTGGGCCACTCCATGCCAGTGTAATACAAACATAGAAATAATAACAAATTATCTTTAGTTTTACATTCCCCTTCTGTCAGATTTCACTTCTTTGAGCTACTATTAGTCACTCATCATTTTTATTCTCCTACTTTACACCATTTTAAAGTTTGGAAATTATTCTGTTCTTTTTTCTTCTTGACAAAGTACACAAGATCTCTTTTGCCATGAATCCCTGATCACTGACTTTGAAAGTTACTTCTATAGCTCACTGCAATCCATTATAATTTCTAGTAACATATCCATAGGTGAAATCCCTCCAGCACCAAGATCAGTCTCTAATTCTCCTTGATTTCAATGGAGAGAGAGTTTCACGTTGCAGATCTGATGCTCTGTCACAGCACTTGATTTTACTGGTGTCAGTCCAATAATTTCACTGGGCCACCTCAGATTTACACTACACTAGAAGCAAAGAACAATCAGGCCACCGTGTTAAACTGTTCATTCCTAGAAGAGGTGCTTGCTTTGCCACAGGTTTATCCTTAGTGGAGATGAAATAGATTGGGCAGTTGTTGTATTGCCTAAGCTCTCTTGTCATGAGGAGAAAGATAGTAACATTTAAACTGCTGCTCTGACTGACTGACTATCCTATAACACTACTAGCATAGCAGCAACTTTAGAACAACATACATTTAAGTCCTCAAATGGAATTCCAATTTCTTTCTTTGGAGTTTCTGTCTGCTTTCTGAAAACATTTTGAACAGCATTAGTTGGGGGGGCAGGGGGAAGCTGTTCATTGGAACACACATTTTTCAGCCTTATTGCTCGCAATTAACACACTCAATAAACCACTGAATATAAATGCATGTTACATATGCAGCCACAGTAAAAGGCATTTCAAGTTTTAAAGCTACTTGTCCTTTCACCTTATACCTCAAAACAGGGCCTGAGGCAGGAATGTATTGCAGTATAAATACATGCCTCAGAGCATGCTACTCTTTAGTTAAATGTGTGTTGTAATGAGGTAACACTGCACCTCTAGTAGTTCACCACATCCTGAAGGTCTATCTCAGTTATCTCATTATGAAGTCTGTTCAGTCCTGTCTTATTGACTAATTCAGKTTTTTTTTATTTACAAATTTTCACTATGACTTGGCTGTCTATAGACAAACCAATAAAAGAGATGTTCAGTTGCAGTAGGTTGGTGAGTCAGTGCCAAAGGCTCACTATAAATTTCAATACAAGTGCCAACACTTCCACTAACTTTCATGAGAATAGCATATATGTCAACATATTTTTGAAGGAACTGTTTTTCGCTTTTACGAACTCATACTCTACCTAATCTACATGCATTAAGATCTGAAGCATTTCACAAACTGAGTATGTCCACAAGTCAGAAAAGACATTTGTCAGAAAAAAAAAGAATCAAACAATGTAGTCATGGTAACCTGTAATTAAAGATCAGATCCAAAACCTGGTATCTACCATACACACATTCTCTCTCATATTTTTAGAAATAAATTCTGAAGAAAAGTTGTATCCAAAACCAGAGTTTTCCTTCTAGTAAGTGTGGGTGGAAGGGTTATTTAAAGCAGTACAGAGAATAGTAAGAGCTGGGCCAAAGAGACACCAAACAGGGATGTGTGTTGACAGCTCTAAGGAAACTTACTGGAAAGGCATGTTTATTGAAGGGGTTTAGGAAGGCAACAAACTATGAAGGTGTACAGAGTACCAGTTTGTCTCTCCACAACTCTATAAAAGCAGAGATAGCTTGTCTCTCCGCAACTCTATAAAAGCAGAGATAGCAAAAAATTATAACTGTGTGAGATAGAATCATAGAACAGCCCAGGTTGGAGGGGACTTCTAAAGATCACCTGGTGCAACCCTTTCATGGAAAAGGGAACCTAGATGAGATTTTCTAGCACCCTCTCCAGTCATGTCTTGAAAACCTCCAGTGATAGGGACTCTACCACATCCCTGGGGAAGTTGTTCCAGTGATTGATTGTTCTCACTCTGAAAATTTTCTTTCTTATCTCAAGATGAAACCTCTCCTGGTGCAACTTGTACCTGTTGCCACTTGTCTTCTCCATGTGGCTCCTTGTGAAGAGAGAGGCTCCATCCTCTTTGTACTTTAAGTACTGGAATACTGTGATGAGGTCCCCTGTGAGCCTTTTCTTCTCCAGAGTGAAAAGGCCTCACTCCTTCAGTTTCTCCTCATAGGGCAGGTTTTCCAGCCCTTTGATCATCTTCATGGCCCTCCTTTGGTGGTGAGATTGAATATTTTTGTTATCACT
This sequence comes from Oceanodroma leucorhoa, assembly GCA_030449065.1. Lineage (NCBI taxonomy): Eukaryota > Metazoa > Chordata > Aves > Procellariiformes > Oceanodroma > Oceanodroma leucorhoa. The sequence goes on along the minus strand of JASVER010000049.1, from coordinate 1,421,438 downwards.
TACTATGCCTCATAACTAGAAAAAACAGATACATATATTTGGGAAGGACAGAGTGGTAGTTCAAGAGTCACCGTTGTCCCACCTGCTAACTCCACACCTTCCTGGTAATGACTTTGCTAATGGACAGGAAAAGCACCCTAACTAGGACAAGAAAGGAATCAGATAAGGATTAGATTTGCTCTGATAACCGAGAGATTTAAGATCACAACTCCATTTTCACCAAAATAACTAGAATTTTGGTTGGGCATTTGGGCACTACCGTGTCTTGTAGTAATGACAATGACACAATCATCAGTCCCCTGAGCTACCCATGTGTGTGCTTTACGCTTTGCTTTAATTAGTCTGGGTGAGAAAAAGACTCTGAAGATGTCATCTGGCAGACTCGCAAAACTACCCCGTCATTGAACAAGAAAAGTACTGCTCTGGATCTAGCTATTATTAAGAATGTGATTTCTATAATCTAGTAAAACATAAGGATTATTTTATTTCTTAAGGACACTTTCCTTCACCTGATTATGAGGACATGATCAACACGCTGATTTTAATGTAACAGTAATATTAATTAATCAGTTACTAGCACTTAGGTAGAAAATTGGTATTCTTGGTCGTGCATGTAAAAATAATATTCAAATAAAGTCTGTAATACTGGTAATGGATGCTCAAGAGTTCTTAGAAGTGACTTCACATTAACAACTCATATCACAAGATTAATAAGAGACTAGAATAATTTTGTGTAACATATAAAGAGGTCTTTTCTCATTTGCACAAAACCAAAATAAGCAAATGTCAGGAACACACAAGGACTTATGGAAAGTATTTTTGAGTAAAAATTGGTGAACTCAGGTTTCTGCTGCTTTTGCCATCATCTACAGATCTGTACATTTTTTGAAACAATAGGGGTCATTACTTTAAGGATGATGAAAACACCACAGAATTAACAAAGGGCTTGCTCCTCAGGAGTATCTTCCTTCATTTTCCTTGCTTTACTTTGCTCAGTGCAATTTTTCATCAATATCCTTTCTCTGCTGACAGTAAATGCCAAAATTAAAATACAGTCATCATGCTAACAGCTTTGAGATCAAGAAACGGATAAATCCAAACTACCATTGTTTCTCATTCTGACAAAAAGACATTCATTTAACACACTTTTTTTTTTAAGTCAGATTTTTCTAAACAAGYTCCTCAAAGACTTTTTCTACCATTTCTTGTTTGCATCCTAGCCCTGACAACTGTGATCTCAAAGAAACCATCAGTGTTCATGCATAGTCAGAAGCCCTTAGGACTTCTGAAAACCCCTGCTCTCCTGAAGATAAAAACCCTCAAAAGAGGGGGGGGGAGGATAAAATCAGTGACAAATTCTGCCAAAAAAATATKATTTGGAAGATGTGCTTAGAATCAGGGTCAGTACTTGGGCAACACCTCTCTCCTCCCCAGCTTTCCACAAGCCATAACRGGGTGTCAAAATTAAGTCTAGCTACTTGTTCAGCTTTTTTGATCTAAGATTTACCAAGCGACAAAGCAGTATTCTTTGCTTTGTTCCTCTGCTATCTGCGATTTCCTAGGTCTCTCATTCAAGTATTGGGCAGGCCTAGGACTCTAACTTCCARAAGTCAGACAAGAAAAAAGGAGTGCATTTTGGCCACCTAGCCTCTGTAGTACTGCGTATCACTGGTGGGGACCAAACTGAGTTTTCTATGTCACTGATAGCTGCTTTAAGCATAAGAGAGCCCTACATCCTCCTGGAAGTATGATTTGTATCCCATTAACAAAACTACCAGTTTCAGTGAAACAAAATGAAATTACAACATTGCCAGAATCTAGTATTTTTGGCTGAATAAAGTAATTGCAATAATTTTATTACTTAATTATAGTAGTTATTGGGGGGGAAGGGCATGGGAACCTATCGTTTCTAGCTCTCAGACAAACACTTAAGTCAGCAGCCTGCAGTGCTGTGCTCCCCTGTAGGCATAACAATGTTGAAATCTATTGTGCACAGCAGTTTCAACAAGAGACCAGGGAGCACTCACCTTGGAATATCCTACATCTCACCAGTGAAGGTGCTTTCCTAGTACATGCACTTTACACCTCTTTTCCACTCTTTTACCAATTCCTACGCAGAAGGAGTACAGAAGCCCAGCTTTGCAGAGTCCTAAACCCAGGGGCTGCAAAGAAAGAAGCCTTTTCCTCCCAAGCAATCTTGGGAAAAGAGCACATTTCTCCCACTAAAAATATCCACCCACCACTTTGTTTTGTGTTTCCTTCTGTCTGTGAGTCATTTCTGTGGTGGATTGAACATTTATAGGAAAATAAATTAATAAAAAATAAAATTGTATCACACAATTTGTTCTCTCCCACATCTACAGTGAATGAGGTCAGTCTTGTAGAGGCAGGAGCCTTGCTCACTAAAGACAGACCTCCTGAGGCTTTGCTTTTTGTGAAACCCATTCTCAATCATTCTTATCCACTTCATTTTGTGGGAAAACAATAGTGAAAAAAGAAGTAACAAAGCATACCAAATGGATAGCTAGGAAGAAGGGTGCATAAGTAATTTGACTGCATTCCCGTGAGGCCAGGACTGAGGCCAGCTGAACTTGAGGTGCTGGTTCCCCATCCTCAGGATGCGCAGTGGGCATCAGCTCCAGCAGAAATAGCTGCCAGGCCTGAAGGGGAAAATGCGTATCTATCTGTCCTACCTCCCTACCTTGCTCCTTCACAGGAAGGCTCCCTGTACTCTCTACACCACATCACCCAGCTCCCCTCAGGGCTGGTTCAGCCTGTGTCTGAAGAGAAGGCACCTCCCCAGGGAGTATCCACGTGTCTCTGGTCCTGAGGAGGCCYCAGATGCTTCCAACTTGGGAAGGAGTGGTCGCACCCTACCCCAGGCACCAAAATGTCTCACTACAGCTCTGAAAATAATATTTGATATATAATACACATATGTCATGATTTTCCCTCTTATGCTGCAGGACTTTGTCACATAAAATCAGTGGAATTACCATGGTGTAAAGCCTGCATAAGTAAGGTAAGAATAAGACCCCTTTCTGTCCTCTACAGCCTGATCATATGAGAAGTTGAACATTTTCCGCTAAGTGCTTAGTGCCCTCTACTCACATCTATTTGATTTCAGTGAGAATTCAGCTAGCAGAGTTAATCTCTTACAACCTGCTACTCTGATGCAATATGTTGCTCTCATTCAGGAAATCTGAACTGAGTTTAGAAATTCCCAGGTCCCTCTGACAGTCAATAAGTTACTATTTTAGTGCAATGAGCACATTAGCCCTGAACAGCTTGAGACTGCATTCTCCATTGATCAGATAAACAATTTGTGAGATATTTTATTACAAAATGAMGCACCAATTTAGCCATCTTTTCATCAATGATGTGCTTAAATTGGAAGTGAAATGCCAAGAAAGTTGCCTCCCCAGGGTGCCATCAGTGAGAAATGTAAAGCAGAGGCTTTCAGATAATATGGTTCATGTAGCGGAGTTTTATCTTCCAGTCAAATCAAATTTAAGTCAGCTGGTAATACATGTTTGACCTCCCATTATCTAAAGCCATAAATTGCATTGTAGTGATTTGTTAATCTGGCCTTCAATCATCCAGCAACCTTCATACCTTTTTATGAATCATGGAGTTTTTCTTCGTCATTTTCTTACGAGTCCATAGACTACAGTTGATATTACATCTCTGGCTTCTTGTACTTACTCCATTCATTCAAGAACCCTTATTTCTGTTGAATATAAAATGCAATATGGCTTCTAAATTCATTTAAGTATACAAAACCACACTCTGGCCGTAAGTGCTTTATTCCAGAGGATAGCACAGATATAGTCTTAACAGCCTACTTTAAGATTGCCTCTCTGAATCACAGAAGAAATGGAAAATGAATCAGACAGATAGTATTTGTGATCTTTTATCAAAAAGTAAGCCTGTTAGCCTATTTACCAAGACAAATCTAATTAACAGAACAGAGGTCCTATTTTATGTCACAGCCACCTCATGTTGCACTTCTACCATAGTTTGGCCACGAAATTTCCGGAATGACACAAACCATCATTGTTTGATATATGAAGTAAGTAAACAGGTAACATCGTTCACTTCCCTCTCTACCCCTTTTGAAAAAAGAAAGATATGGAAAACTATGGAGTATAATTCTTTTGGGGAAGATTATGGAGCGGTTCATCTTGGGGGCGCTCMCAAGGCAGGTGTGGGACAACCGGGGGATCCAGCCCAGCCAGCATAGGTTCATGAAGGGCAGGTCCTGCTTGACCAACCTGATCTCCTTCTATGACCAGGTGACCTGCCTAGTGGATGAGGGGAAGGCTGTGGATGTGGTCTATCTGGGCTTTAGTAAAGCCTTTGACATTGTCTCCCACAGCATTCTCCTAGAAAAGCTGGCGGCGCATGGCTTGGACGGGTGTACTCTTCGCTGGGTAAAAAACTGGTTGGATGGCCAAGCCCAGAGAGTTGTGGTGAATGGAGTCAAATCCAGTTGGCGGCCGGTCACAAGCGGTGTTCCCCAGAGCTCAGTTTTGGGGCCCGTCTTGTTTAACATCTTTATCGGTGATCTGGATGAGGGGATCGAGTGCACCCTCAGTAAGTTCGCAGATGACACCAAGTTGGGCGGGAGTGTTGATCTGCCTGAGGGTAGGAAGGCTCTGCAGAGGGATCTGGACAGGCTGGATCGATGGGCC
>JASVER010000049.1:1359707-1416694 GCA_030449065.1 Oceanodroma leucorhoa | reverse complement strand
GGGGAAGAGTGGCTGGAAAGCTGCCCGGCGGAAAAGGACCTGGGGGTGCTGGTCGACGGCCAGCTGAACATGAGCCGGCAGTGTGCCCAGGTGGCCAAGAAGGCCAACAGCATCCTGGCCTGTGTCAGRAACAGTGTGGCCAGCAGGAGCAGGGAGGTGATCGTGCCCCTGTACTCAGCACTGGTGAGGCCGCACCTCAAATACTGTGTTCAGTTTTGGGCCCCKCACTACAAGAAAGACATTGAGGTGCTGAAGCATGTCCAAAGACAGGCAACAAAGCTGGTGAAGGGTCTGGAGAATAAGTCTTATGAGGAGCGGCTGAGGGAACTGGGGTTGTTTAGCCTGGAGAAAAGGAGGCTGAGGGGAGACCCTACCGCTCTCTACAACTACCTGAAAGGAGGTTATAGCAAGGTGGGTGTAGGTCTCTTCTCCCAAGTAACAAGCGATAGGAYGAGAGGAAATGGCCTCAAGTTGCACCAGGGGAGGTTTAGATTGGACATTAGGAAAAATTTCTTCACCGAAAGTGTTGTCAAGCATTGAAACAGGCTGCCCAGGGAAGCGGTAAAGTCACCATCACTGGAGGTATTTTAAAGACGTGTAGATGTGGCGCTTCGGGACATGGTTTAGTGGGCATGGTGGTGTTGGGTCGACGGTTGGACTTGATGATCTTAGAGGTCTTTTCCAACCTTAATGATTCTATGATTCTATAAAGAATATGCATAACTATGGAAAATAAAGTATCTTCATGGTACTTTCAGAAGAAAAAGTTCAGAAGTCAAAAGTCATGAGACTATGAGAAATGCCTTGTTCTGTGTAAAAAGGTAAGTCTCAATTATTCACTATCATCAGACTTTTTAAAAATTCCTTTGGCTCAACATCGCTGTGAAAGCAAGTTTTGCCAGCTTTTAAAAACCTGTTTCCAGGACTGTTGATTGCAGCCTGCAATCAACACAAGAGTCCCTGGCAGAGGACCCAGAAAAGTCATGGTCCTGTGCGTTGGGCATTGTGAACTGGCTTAGGGAGAGATAATCAGTGATGTCATGGGAGTAAGAGCAGAGACTCATCAAACTCATTTAATGGTGTGGCTACTAAGCCTGCATTAGATGGGTCCACTTCAAATCCTGGCTGAACTAAACAGGATGCAGACTGCTCATATGTAAGAGGTTAATTAGCAATGACTTGAGACGTTTAGTCCCTCAGCTTGCAAAAGTCAAAAAATAAGCTTTGCTTCCTGGCAATGCAGTTTTTCCAGCCTTCTGAAATTTCTCCATAGACTTTTCTCTTGTCTTGATTCACTTGCAAAACACCCCCCTTCCTCAGGTCAGACACTCTCTTTGCCACACTAAGTTTTAAAGGGATAGCTCCCATTAACCAAAGCACAGATGGTAAAGCAAATACAGGCACAGCATTCAGACTTCATGATATTTCAGTACAGAGTTCTTAGGCTAATTTTTATTAAGTCAAGCTTTATCCTTTGTCCTTGCAGGATGTCTCAGAAGGTTTAAAATCAATTTCTCCTACATCACCAGCGTCTTCTGCTTCAGCTATCATCTCTGTTACTGCCTGGATGGATTCCTCTGGCAAAGGAACTAATGACACCAATAGCAAATGAACACATTGACAACACAAGAGAACTGTACTCACACCTAAGCTTGCATTCATACTTCTGGACCATTCAAATAACTAACCCACTACCCAAGTCTAGTTCATCCTCTCTTTCACTTCTGCCAYTGCATGTGGAAACCTTTAGGATGGGATACTAGAGAAAAGCCCTGTCACAAGAGCTACCTCTAAAAAACAGGGCTGACAGTTGAACAGACAGAAGCTCCGGCCAATTGATCTTGCAATTGAAGATCAAGAAGCAATACTGCCAGTTATTCCAAAGAGTTATATTCCAAAGAGTTGTATTTCAAAGAGTTATTCCCAGTAATAATTCACGTTAACAATCCTTTATCTCCTATCTTTAACCTTGGTTCTCAATATGTTCAGCACAAAAATCAAACACAAAAAAATAAAATCAAACTAGGAAAATATGTTCTGGCTTGCCTTTGCTTTTTGATACAGCTCTAATGAGTTCCCTTTTCATTGCATCTCCCCTCTCTGTGTCACCAAGACTACCCAAAAACTAGCAATAAAGGCAGCAATACATGATATCATGTATAGAAGAGTTATGTGGCTTATAGCTCATTCACAGCTTATCAACAGTTTTGCTAAAACATATGCGCAACAGTTATAAGCATCTAATTTGGAATTTTATGTTAAGATCACAGATGAGTAATTAGCAGAAAACAGTTCTTACATGTTATTTTTCAATAGATTGGGGAGGGGAGGAGGAATCCAGGAGTTGTGTTTAGTATTCATAATAGTTTAACATTTGCTGAGTGGCTGTGCAGTGGGGCTAACATTAAACGCTAATRAAGAAATCATTGCTGTGACCCCAAAGCATCATAAGGTTGTTTAAAAAAGAAACATAAACAGAATAAAGAAAATAAGGAAATATTGAGGTCTTTTAATTTGTCTTTTTGGTTTGGTGCACTCGGACTATGTTTTAAACTTCTTCCCAGCACTAGGAAGACTGAAAACATTCTCACATTTCTAAATGAAAGSTGAGATGATAACATAATCACTCGTCTCTGGGAATTAAGGCTTTAAATAAACTCATTGCTAAACTGCTACTAAATAATACTCTGGTGGTATTATCAACTAATGATCAATCATGCCTCAGTACAGGCTACAAAACTCAGATCAGGTAAATACTGAAAGCTCAGTTCTCAAATGCATGCAGSTGCTGGGTCCCACTTTATTATTTCAGTGTCCTTTTTGACCTCAGGCACACACAGCGTAGAGCCAAACCCTATTTCAGGAGAAAGGGACACACCACCAACATGCACCCATAGGTCCTAATGCAACAGTACCACTAATTTTACAGCTTCCCTACCAAAGCGCTTGAAAGGTATGGTCYTGGAGAGCAGCCCATAACACCAGTATTTATTTAAAAGTTAAAATCACTCTTATAGAAAACATACTGCTCTTTTAAATTTGATAAATTGAACTCAGATAAAACTCTTCTAAAGAATAAACCTTCTATCTAACATCACTCTCTCGCAAAATGGTAAGTTATCTCAACGCCCGGATATACTTAGAAAATTGAAGATCCATTGCCACAAAATACATACAAAGCCAAACTAAAAGTGAAGCCATAATCATGACCTTATCTTCATAAATGGGACAGAAAATCACTATCTAGAAGACACCGGAAGTATTTAACAAGAAAAATAAGAGTTTCTCACCCTCAGGATGACACCAATAATTAAAATATTTGTCTTTTTATTTGAAAATATTATTGTATTTCTGTGTATGGAAAAACATTCAGTAAGAGCAAAGAGATCTTGTAAAATTATCTGTAGTTTAGGTTTCAAATGTGGCAGAAACAATCTGGCAGATTTATTATAGGTCAGTACTCAGAGCAGATTCTTTGAAAAAACACCAGAAGTGTTATAAAACTATTATATTTTCCGTGATGTTCTCGAAATTCAGAACAGCCTACTTATGAAAGCCTGGCAGATTTGGGATGGTTTTTTTTCATTATTAGCTTTAGCATTTATTATAACCAAAAGTGATCTTACTTTTATCTACGTAGTCTGGTTTTGCTGCATGCTTGCAAATTTCATAAGACTCTCTTTCAACTAAACGATTTGAATTTGCTATTCATACACTCAAGACTGCAATCACTAGAGCTATTTGAAAAATTATATCACAGCCAAGAGCAGACAAGAATTCATTCCTTTGTAGGCTGTGAAATAGGAAGACATTTAGTGTCATTCTTGTAGGGAAGGGAGGTTGTGACAATAAAAGGTAAATGCCACCCACAGATTTCAACTGCATTGTCAAAAGCTGGGTTTGTTTTTAGAAAAACATGGAAATTGTCACACATCCTTATGGTTTCGCAGCTGTCACTTATATTCACAAATTCAGCTACATGTTTAGATTTTTTTTGTCTGGTACCAAATCAAATTAGAAATATTACACCTACCTGTGAACAAACTAAAATACGGGTGTTTAAAACTGCAAAGACTGAGTGTTCACGTGATCTTAATAATGTTAAGTAAGTCATACACATGGACATGCAGAATCAGACTGAGTAGCATCTTTCCAAATAATTCAACCGATATCAATGATCTAACCTATGGGGCGATGTAGCTCCTAATGTTACTCAAGGCATCAGAATCTGACCCATAACTCTTTCTGTTTGGATAGATAAAAACCAAACAAGCATTATCCCTGCCCAGCATATACAGAGACACAACCGTGTATTAAGTGACACCTATGGGAAGGTTCTCTATTATCATCTCCCGGAAAAGGTAATCATGACCTTTGCTTTTGCATAGTCTCTCACATCTGTCATCTGTAGCAGCCTTTTATACCCAGCAGGGATGAAGCCCTCTGGTTATAGACTTACCTTCTCCTTGTTCTGTGCAACTCTGTCTGCCTCCCAAAGAATGGGAAAAGCACCTAAAAGCACCTAAAAAGCACCATCTTTTGCTTCCACCCATCAGGAAAAYGCTGACAGTCTGCCAAGCAACGACACGAATGTTCACAGTCCCTTCTGATGTTGTCTCCAAACTATCTATCTCAGCCATAGCTGTAGATGCTTAACGGAGAATAGATGGGGCAGATGGGCTGACAAGAGAGTGTAACAAAGCTGGCATGGGTCACCATCCTTGCCACCCCCCCGGCCCAGTTTTCAAGCATGGCACATAGCCTCCAGTTGTCCCCATTCTCACTGAGGTATCTCAGAACACACTGGAAAATGCCATCTTCCAGTGGAAGACAGGAAGGATCTCTCTTTTGATCCACAATCATGTAATACTTTTTCCCTCATCATAACTGCCTTGAAAGATCTGAGGTGTAAAAAGAGAGACTTTTTTGATCATTTTCACTGGAAAATGTGAGTTCATCAACATCATTTTTTAGAGAAATGTATCAATATGGATGATTCTCACCAGCAAGGGTTTCTCCTGTACTAAGTGAAAGTATGATTCAATGACAGCAAAAGGGTCTGTCCCGGCGCTGCTTGGAAGAGAGGAGCTCACCTATAATGTGGGCTACTTACAAAGGACATACCTGTTGTCACCTTGGAACTGATCTGTACTAACCACAGTAAAAAGAGAAAAAAAAAAAAATCCTTGAAGTTTAATTCCTCAGTGACAGGAAAGTGACGTGGCTTTAAACTTCTGCTATCTGAAAATTCAAAAGGCTTTCTGGGCAAAAAGAAATTCAGGCATACTACTGGATGTTATTTTAAAATTTGCTCTTTTTGTTGTTAAAAAGTTAATGTTGCATAGCTGTGTTAACAAAAATATATGCCATTCCACTTCATACCACTATGCCAGACATAAACATTATTCACTTTAGAAATTAATAATTTTGAGGCTAGAACACTGCTCATGTGTATGGGTAGGCAGGGAACTATCAATGAATTTGGAGAACAAAAATTTCACAGAATGAGTAGCTACACCATTGTGTACTTTCTAATATCACTGTGCCGCAAACTCTTGCACCACCCAAACAGCTCTACTATTCTATCAACATATGACCAAATCCATTGGGAAAATAAGTTAAGCAGAAAAATTGAATGATAACTGGGAACTGTGTAAAAGCATTTCAGTACAAGTCTGAAAAGCTTCTGCCTGAAACAATTAAGAAAGATGCCTTTACTGGTTAAAACTACCCTAACAGGTATGACAGCAGCTGTCAAAGTATTGCTTGCTGATTAAAGAAACAAGAAGCTGATGATAAATATAAATCAGAGTGTAGGAATCGTAGAAAATTGATACGGGAAGGGAAGCAAAACAACTCAATCTATCATTATGCCAGAGCTAAGGACAATGTAAAGGCATATTTCTCCATAATTAAGACAGAAAGGAGTCATACAATGGTGCCTCCAGAAGATTATAGCTCAAAATCTGGAAAAAGGACAGATGATATCCGTGTATGATGGTGAATAAATGCTCTCCATAACAGCACACTTAAGCGAGATGTTAAAAAACCAACAGCTAAAACTATACATCATGTGTGTTGAGTTGCTGGAAAGCTCCAAAGAATGGGGAAAAAACACCAACAAAGAACTACGTTCTGATGATATCTTAAAAAAGTCAATAGAAAGTAGAAAAAATATATCTGTCAGTGGCTGGACTCAATGAAGAATTTAACTGGGGTAATAAAATTCATGCTGATGAGTATGGGTCTACGGAAAATAAAACATTTAGTAACTTCATGCCTCTTTTTACCAAAAAATACATTGATCGATAAAAGTAATATGGTTAATGAAATATATGTTGCCAAGATTATATACTTTGGCACCAGTGTGATTGCTTCTAGGTAACTGGGGACTGGTTGCATGTTCAACTGGATAAGCTGGTTCTTCTGAGAAGTACCACCAAATATATGAAGGCCTAGTAGACACCTCTTGCAAGTAAATTAATCCAGACTCACTGCAGCTTCACAGCAATCTTTTGCTTTGCTTTGAAACTAAATATGAAGCTCCAGAGGCACTTATCCTCTCACCTCTAGATCTGTTCATGTTCCAGCTTTGAACTGCCTGCAGCCACTGCAGACCTACAGCTGACGAAGAGAGCAGAAGATGCGGGAGCAGATTTTTCTCTCTCTCAAGGAGAAGAAAACAGGAGAAAAGGCCAAAGCTACTAAGCTCTATCTTCCTCCTCCTTTTCTCCCTCTGATACACTACTGGAAGAAGTGAGAGAAAAAGAAAAAAAAAAAAGAAAGAAAAGCTAATCAGGACGTTCTTTTTCCAGCCAGAGCTGAAGGAAGCTTGAGGCTTCTGACATCATTAAGAAACATACTGCATTAGAGCAGCAGCACCGGGGACACTGGTAATGTTGCTCCCCATGTCTTCTTGCTTCTTCTATTGCCAACTCCACTGTCCCGCTGCCAAATCTTCCTGAGTCCCTGCAGGAAAGAAGGGAAGAGAAAAGAAAGGGCAATAGTGCAAGGGCATGGTTTCCATACCAACTTTTCTCAGACTTTTTGCTTGCATCACTTCCTCTGATGTAGTCTAACCAGAGGCTGACCTCCAAATCACGTTAAGTCTAATAACTGCTAGAACTGTCCTCCTTCCTCATTTCTCTAACTGTATCATCACACTTTTGCATCTTTCCACTAAATGAGTTCACACATTATTTTGCCTTTCTTATTAGACTTCACTCTATTGCCCTGCTCTAGCTATCAGATGTATGAGTTTACTTTGCTGTCAAGTTCCCCCCTTGGTCCCCCAACCCCTGCATCCCCAAGCAGGCACACACACATCCCCCTCTCTGTCAAGGACCTGTCATTTCCTCATTGCTGCTCCCTGCCAGTAGGAAAAACCCCTTCACAAAATCCTGCTTTGCAGTCTACCTTCAAGCATATTTCTCTCATGACGCCTACAGATAATGGCAGTCCCCAGTGGCAAGGCAAGGAGTGGTCTGAGATTATCGAGGTGGTTAGCAGAGAAAGAAAGTCAACAGGCAGAAGCCATTACGTGAGGATACTCTCTTCCAAGAATAAAGTGGCTCTAATATGCAGTAGCTACATGAGGCACAGGTTTAATAAACTTAGTTCTAACTCGTTTTCCCTGAGCGTCCCTGTGTGAACATGGCCTCTGCTTGCATTACTGCGCTTACGCTTGTCAACATGCACACAGCACTTTTACATGTTACAGCCTTCGGTTGCATCTGTTCTGAAATACTGCCTGTGAACTTTGTCTTTTCTTACGTGTCCATACAGTGCCTAGGGCAAGGTAGCTCTGATCTTTTACTGAGGTTCTTAAATACTACCTTGATATAAGTGGCTAACAGAAACAACAGTAATAAAGCTACATTTTTAAGGAACAACAACAAGCTCACCTTTATGCTTGGTTTAAATCCCACAAGGACTATGGGCTGTATGMACCTTCCAGCGCATACTATTTTGCAGGCAAATTAAGTTTTATTCAGTGGATGTTTACTCTCCCTTTAGCCACTGAGATACTGGACAAGTACAGTTTAAACATAAATCTAAATTTTGTTCATTGGTTCTAGTTCATCTCTATTTCCAACATAATAGAACATAAATCTGATCACACAGCTTGGATAATATCATTGTTCACTTTATAGCCATGGCTCACCGTCACACTGGACAAGATCACACAGGGGATAAGGTCACGGAAACTCTCTGTGTGTCTTCTACCCTGTGATGTTATCAGGTACTCAACCCTAAAGCAATAGAAACACACTGATAAAAAGAGGGGAAAGGGAACTGTGATAATAAATCAACTCAACTGCAGAGAAAGTGCCAGGGAAAACAATATTGATTTTTTTTTACAAGTCAGTGCACAGATTTGTCAGACAAAAGAATAGAGATGTCAAAACCCACAGAATCAAACACACTAATATTAAGAGAAAAACAACCCCACTACCTACAAAATGCTAGAATGTGTGCATAGCAATGTTTATCAGGTAGAGGAATGGTATTTTACCATACTCAGAGAATTTAAAGGAAATATTTATACAATCTGTATTTAGCAGCTACCGTTTGCCCCTCAAACTGATTTTACATGAAAACATCTTAGTAGGGTCAGGCAGAAGGGAAGTCAGAGTCCACTGCAAAAGGAAAGCGCCTCTGGCCCAGTGAACAAAAGATGCTTCACTCCTCACTTAAGGGAGGTGACTCACTGGTCATCACCAGTGACCATGCAGTTACCTCCCCAGGTGGTAGTAAACTATCTTGCTTCTCTTCAGTGACTTAGAGGAGCTTGCTTTCTGAAATGGCCACGTTATGTGCMTGGAAAATAGGGGGTTGGTCAGGGTAGGTCAAGCAGACAAGACCATATTGGAGAGAGAAGACATTTAAATTCTATTCCACTAAAGAAATGAAGTATTAAAATTATATAACCAATTATAATAAATGTACTAGATGACATCATAAACTTTGATTCTCTCACCGAGTATCATAAGAAAATAATAGTTGTATGAAATGCCAAGTATAATAATAGAAATAACTAACAGTTCAGAACAGTGATTCATCTGCTGTCTAACACTTATCTTTAATAAATTCATAGAAACTAAGGTCAGAAGGACAATTACTTCAATTATTGTGTCCCATGTAAGAGAAGTCCTTAAATTCCATGCAGTTCCTCTTAGCTGTATTCCCAGAACCTGTTTGCCTAAATCAATTATTTTAGAAAGACATTCAGCATTGATTTGAAGACTTCATAAGGTGTAGAAATGGTCAATTCCACTGGTAATCTGTGCTAATGTTTCAGTGCCCTCAGTGTTAAAAATTAGGACTAATTTCTTATTCAAATTTTTATGCCTTTAACTTCCTGCCATTAATCTTTTCTCTTAAATGACAGAGCACACAATTTTCTCAACACAAAGGTATTTGAGCATTATAATCACGACACATTCAACTCTTCTTTTTAGAAAAATGGATAGACTGAATTCCTTAAAACTCTCATTATAACTCACTTTCCTCAGCACACAAGTTATTTTTGTGGCTCTTTTACTCAACCGTTCCAATACTTYGTAATTCTGGAGCTGCAAGGGGTTGTTACTCACATGGATGTAGGTTGCACCTATGATTGCCTGGAGATACAGTGGTGTCACTTCCCCAATTCACAAGACTTCAGCTCATTTCTACTTCATGCTACTGCCAGTAAGGTAGCAGGCATAACAAATGGCCACATGCCATTGCACGCGTACAAGGTAAGAACTAATACTGAACCACAAATCAAGCCACTGTAAAAACACTATGCTTTAGCAACTGTTGATATGCTTTACTCTACATCTGGCATGCTGTTTTCATTTGCTTGGCCTTGCTTTTATTTCCATTAAATGAGAAGCAATGCTGAAAAAGGAGAAAATGAACTTCCCATTTCATCTTCACAGGATGGTCACAAGAATCTTGTTTAGGAAGAAAAGCATAGTGTACATAGCAGACCAATTCTGGGTCTCACTGTAAAGGTGAATAGCAGTCTTGATTTTCAACACCTACCTTTCACTACTTGCCAARATGCTAAAAGAATTATGATCTTTCAAATATTCTTGAATTTTATTTGTACATTCTTTTCTGCAATGGGATTTTTGTTTTATTTTCTCCTCTTTTCAGTCTCTGAAATGGTTATTCCAAATGCAGAAATGTAATGCACAGAAATAGTTAAAATTTATTTTATCCCCAGGTATTCARTATTCTCTCTCTGAATACTCAGCAAATCCATTCAAATAGTGGCTGTACTGAACTCAGTAAACCCTCTTTTTCTGACAGTAGTTCCCCCTTTGCAAGCTTCCCAAATTTATCCATGCCATGAGCCACACAGCAAAACACTCCTGTGCCTGAGGTTCCTTTCTCATAGGAACACTTCCAGTTACTGAAGAAAAGTGCAGTGCATCAAAGCCAAAGTTACAGGTGGGGCATTCAGCACAGTGAGGCAGCTCCCTGTGCTGTGAATTCTTCACATAGCGTGGTCAGTCGCTGGTCCCACCACTGAATTAGAACCTCTTCACAACGAGGAGACAGCACGCAATTTGAAACACGGGTTGATTAAAATGCCAATACTTAGGAAGGCTTACAGCTAATTTTGTTTGCTTGGCACAATATGAAAACAACTGCGTTTCCATGATCTCTTCATGAAAAAGAAGTTCAGTGGTTAACAAAATTTCTGAAGCAGAATCTGAGCCTTTCCTGTTTATTTTATTTTTCAAGCCAAGTAAAATCATGTTAAAATGACTATTAAGGCAGCYATCCTTCAGCAACTTAAAGGTTCTGAAACCAACTAGAACCTTTAGAAAAAAGGGTGTTAGTGCTAAATGCACCATGGACAGGAAAAATACAAGCCACTGGATTGGCAGAGCAAGACTTCTATGAATAAACACCTACATCTGACAGATGATAACRAGCAGGAAATAACAAGCCTTGCCAGAAAATATGCTGTTTCCAAAATGCACTGGTTTGTTCTTGTTCATGACGCCTGACAAACATAGAAAAGTTGTTTATGTGGATATTGTATGGGCTGTTCACTACCTGGACTTCTGAATTCAAGCCCACAGTTCAAGCCTATGGAGTCCTGGAAAAATTCCACCAAGAACTCTAACACTGGATTCATTGTACTTATCTATGTATTTTTATGAAGACATCTAGACTTAAAAAAACATCTCATGGAACCATAGTTCTTAGACCTAAATAAAAGTCCTATCTACTATGTTAGCAAGAAATTGTCTCTCCTATTACTCTTTCCTTAGAAATCTCTTTCCCACCCTGCCATCTAATGATTAAAGTGAACGCCTTCCTTTCTTCTACTTTCCTGTAAAACATTAAAAGAATTCTCTTTGAACAAAAACCAAACAAAAAAAAATTCCCTGATGGTTCTTAAAGAGATAGAAAAGCCTCAACCATGTAGGTCTGCTTCAAGATTTTTATATGACAAGTTCATACCACTTGTCTTATTAGAAACAAGTTCAAACTAAATTTATGTTCAAACTGCTTGAAAAAAAATCACAGCATACTGATTTCATAATTTTAATGCTTTATTTTTCCATTTCAAGTGTGTGATTCACAATGTGGGCAGCTATACAGAATACTGCACCGTGGACTGAATCTTTATTCTCTTCCTGAACCAGGCTGCTCTGTATTCCCTGAGCTCAGACTCAGGCAGCAAAACTGAGTGCCTGTTCCTTTACAGCTCCAACTGGTCCATTCCCTCCCCCCTTCAGAGTGTTCTGCCTTGCTCACTTTTCCCTATCTGCCAATATGACATCAGTATTCAACACTGAATGGCAGAGGACTAAAACATTCATCACAAATTTATTTTGCTCAGCCTGTGCAGCTATTTGTCTGTTTTAAAGCTAAGTTATTCTTATGAAAATGTAAGACAAACACAACATGCCCGCTGGCATTTTTCCTTCACACCAGCACATCTTATGAGCCTAACAAGGCTCATCCATCATCTGCACTAACCACAGACTGAGGTGAAAGGTCAGGAGTCAGGGTTTGGAGAAAGTCAACTGTAAGGGGACAGGAGGCATGCTGATAGGGAAAAGACTGTATCACTGTCATCTACCGGCAGCAGTGATTGGCAAAGACAATATTGTTTGGTAATACATGACAATCAACCATTTATTTCATACTTTCCTTTTGTTCTCCACAGTTATAAGATGCAATACTTACTGCTGAAAGTCTGTGAGAGACTTTTATGACTTCTGCCGTGTGTACGGTGTGCAGCATCTGCTCATCCTTTAGAGGAGACCCCTTAGTGAAAGGCTCACAATTTTATGTTCCAGGTTCAGTCATTTTGCTCTACACAGATGAGATTTCTTTTTCCTCCAGAGGATTCAACAATTGGGTAAAAGCAAGCAGATGGTCTTGCCACTGTCAGAAGTTCCTGGTAGCACTGTCCTGGACATTCTTCCCTGCAGGGATGTTCTTTTAAAAAAACCCATCACCACATTAGACTTTCTTAAATCCCACAAGCTTTATAAAGTAAGTCTCCCTCTCTGAGCAGGGCTTCTCTTTCACTCCCAACTGTCCAAACTAGAAACTTGGCAACAGTTTTCCAATTTCTAAGACAATCGGTCTCCATTATTGTAAATCTCTTAACCATAAGATATGACAGCCTAACCAATAATAACATTCCAKTTTTTTCATTTCATTTATTCAGAACATTAAGGAGCAAAAGAACAGCAGTATATATGGGATTATCTTAAGAAGAGAAAGATGTCTCAGAAGAGCCTGCTAAAGAAAAGCAGGTCCTTTTCCCTGAAAAACATTCTATGTCGTAAAAGTAGTAAACAGTAATATACAAAAAGTTTCCCAAGTGACATGACCTTCCTTTCACAGTCCAAAGAGCAAATGAAGCTGGTGAAGGGTCTGGAGAACAGGTCTTATGAGGAGCGGCTGAGGGAGCTGGGGTTGTTTAGCCTAGAGGAGACTGAGGGGAGACCTTATTGCTCTCTACAACTGACTGAAAGGAGGCTGTAGTGAGGTTGGTGTTGGTCTCTTCTCCCAAGTAACTAGTGATACGATGAGAGGAAATGGCCTCAAGTTGCACCAGGGGAGGTTTAGATTGGACATTAGGAAAAATTTCTTCACCGAAAGGGTTGTCAAACACTGGAACAGGCTGCCCAGGGAAGTGGTGGAGTCACCTTCACTGGAGGTGTTCAAAAAACGTGTAGATGTGGAGCTTCGGGACATGGTTTAGTGGGCATGGTGGTGTTGGGTCGACGGTTGGACTTGATGATCTTAGAGGTCTTTTCCAACCTTAATGATTCTATGATTCTATGATTCTATTCTATGATTCTATGATAGGGACACTGATCTCAGAGGGGTGTTTCAGGAAAATATATCCACAAAAAATATACAGAAATAAGGCATCCTGGATCTAAAGACAATAGTCTACACTTCTTAAACTACTGACGTAAAGTAAAGGCAGAAATAGAACCAGGGTCTGTGACTGTCTTTTGAGGACCCAAGGGCAAAATCTAGAATTTAAAATGTAAGGAGAAMACAATCCTTAAAGAAAAATAATCAGAGAATTTAAGCCCTGAAGGGATCCTTCAACCACTCAGTCTGACTTATTGTAACATGCATTATGTATCTTCCAGCTATCCTATGCTGCACTGAAAAACTTCAACCTGGCTAAAGTAATGTTTGCCCAACAACTGCAGAAACATTTGCCCTAGGTCTTGCCAAGACGTGTCAGGTGAAGAACCCCGTAGTCCATTTCAGTGCTTGCCCGCTCTCGCTGCGTGGCCGCAGCTCCCAGGGAGTCACTCTCGTTGTGCCTTTCCAGCCAGAATGAAGATCGCTTCAACAGCCAGCATTTTTTTCACCTCAGAAATACTTACACACAGTAATCAAGWTACCGCAACCTTTTGTTTTTCCTTCTCTCAGCTGAACAGCTGGAGGTTTCTAAGTCTGCCCTTCGAAAGCCTTTACATCATTTTTGCAGCTCATTTACACACTGGCCCACTTTTAAAATATGACCACAGCCAGACTGTGGGGAACAGAGCAGTATTTAGCTTCTCAATATCTGTCTCACTGACTTGGTTTAAAAAGGTAAAAATCACCTACTCATTGATCCTCTGTGTTCATACCTATGGATCACGTTTTGTCAGCATATCACCAAATTCAGTAGTTAGAAAAGAAAAAAATGCTGCAAAAATGCTGTTAGTGTTCCAGTATACCACAGTTTGTAGCTAAAAATTATGTCACCTATAATGTGAATGCCAAGAATCTCACATTTCTTTTTCAAAATCACAGCCCACAATTAATTGGAGATACAGAACCAAGGAGGTGAAAGCGTACACAGTAGAGAGTGCTAGTCTTCCTTTCATTCATAGCCTTTCAATGTTTTGCATACCTGTCTTTATTTCCATGAGAAGATAAATATTTAATCTTTCAAAATGTTACATCCTGTTTTATTCTATTATTGTTTCAAGTAGGATTTATTATAGTAGGATTAACTATACAGTTTTGAGAATGTTCAAATCACCAGAAAGCCATTAATCTTGGATACATACGCCAGGAAAACTGTGTATAAAAGATAAAGACTAACTTAAGGATTTTAGCCTTTAGTGGGACATTCTTTTTCTGTGCCCAGCTCCAGAAGACTTAAGCCCATCAGCCAGCACATTTAACTCCCAGAAGGCAGCAGAGGAAAGGTTCATGTGAAAAAGCACTTGACTGCTGAAGGAGCCACTCCGTACAACTATTAATCCCCAAGAAGGACGACAGAGCTTACACTAAGAGTGAAATATGTGCAATTGAGGGTGCTACCCATTTCATTATTGACTGCTGAATGAYCCAACACTGCAACCTGCTGCAAGGAAGCAATGATTCTCCTTTCCTTCTTTGCCTGTTTCTTTACACTGAAGTTCTGGTGTCTGGGATCTTAGCATCATAGTCAGACTGCCTTTTCTTAAGGATTTCTGGTTCTTGTTTTGGTAGGCAAGTTAAGTCAAGATTATTTTAATGAGAATTCTTGACTATGAGACTCTGGGGGGAAAAAAACCACCTACCAYCCATTTAGAAATATTTTTATTTGCAATTGTATAATACATTTAAGTGAGTATTTTGGACCGTTAAAATCAATATCCGTCTCACCTGTGAATTCAAACTCCCCCAGGCTGAGAATAACCCAGAACGCAGACACTCTTCTTCTGAGAAAGGTTCTTTATTACTAATCAGGCATAGCAAAAGTTAATGCCAGCATAAGGGTGGGGTTTTTTTCCCCTTGTTGTTAGACTCGGTGTAGTTGTAGGAGCTGATCAGGCATGCTCAGAGCACACCTAGACATTTCTTACTCCTCAGGGAGCTTAAAGCTGCCCACAGAGTAAGATCTTACACTGCTGAGACCAAATGTTTAAAATAAAGGCAGAAATATTAACTTAGGAAATAGCTCAAAGCTTCTTCCTCCTTTTATCTAAAAAAGTTGTCATTTTCTTTTGATCACAAAACAGAAATTCTAGGCTCATTCACACCATTTAATGCTAATCCTTGCAAGACAGTGGATTTTTTAGCTGTCCTCACTACATAAGTAAAATTTTCTGTTAAATACTATTAAGCTTAGAGCCCTGAGTTTCTCTAACTCTACTCTCAATTACCTGTTCACCTCTCATTGTACTGTAAGGTTATCCAGATGACTCGAGATGCTTCAAGCACACTGTTTTACCACTTCTGAAAAATCTCACTAGGCACTTATCTATCCATCGAATATATTCTTTGGTGTTTTAAATCTGTCCTTTAATGAAGCGTACAGGCAACTGGGCTTAATTACGTGTTTAATGAATAGGTACTTTTGAGAAAACAATAACTTGAAATAATCTATTTGTCATTAGAGTTAATAGAATCCATGTATAAAAGTGGTTTTATCATGTAATTTTATTCATGTAAATAATATAAAGAAAGATGCTTTCCCCACTTCAGTTTTAGATTTGCAACATTTTGTCTGGGTAACAGAAAAATCACACTTTTAAGGTGTTACCTGAGTTGTACTTCTGTCTCTTTCTGGCTATCACAATGACTGTTTAGGGAGTTGACTTTCCTGCAAGCATGGAACACACTTTTCAACTCCAAAGATTCACTTAAAGTGGGAATTGCTGGGTTTTTGAGCCCAAATCACTGTCAATTCTTATATTATTCCAGGTATTGCCGATGTGCTTCAAACAGAGACTAAAGAGAACAAGAAGTTGGTCCTTGTTCCCAAGAGGTTACAATCTAAGACTCAGCAGCAGAAAATAGAGGGATTAGATACACAGAGAAATAGAGGGAGACAATGAAACATTGGTCTGCGTGATATATCAGAATTAAACCACACAAACAATTTCTGGTGGACCGTGTAGCCTAATTGTTCTTTCTGGAAAGGCAGATGTGAACCAAGTAAAAGGAACGCTTGCTTCCATCAAAGATCTACAGTGTCCAAACTGAATGCGAGTTATGTACCCTCCACCATTTCAAAGGAGACAATAAGGTCACTGGTTTGTCACAAATTTGCTTTCGCATGACTACAATTTGGTTTTGCATGGTCACTTCCGATTCCTATTCCAAGAACTTAAAAGTACACAAATCTGCAGGAGCAAAGATCCTGTGTCAAACTACTATTGCATGACATTATGTCAGAGTACTTAAAATATGTTGAAATAGCAACTGCCAAGCACTTGATGGCTAAATTCCATTTAGCGATCTGATTCAGAAGAACCCTTCTGTTTCCCTGAAGTGTGCCTGTGGCCACCTCACATATTTCCAAGTTCTTTTCCAAGCTGTGTTCTCTCTCAATATTTTTCAATATCTCTAAATATCCATTCTGATTTGGAAAATAATGTYTGTGTAACCCCTCTGTGCATCCTGTGACGTTTTAGTACTGTCCTTGGTTAGTAGTTACCTGGTTTTGTTTTGCAATGAAGAATAAAGTCAGCAAAGTCCAACAGGATACATCAGTTAAATGAAATTACATAGCACCAACTAAATATACTTTTTGTCTCAGCATTTGATTACTCTCTTCAACTGACAGATACGGTTAGTAGGATCACTTCATATGTAAAGCTGTCTCTATGCAACTGTCAATCATACACTTCACCAGGTTTCAGATATTGTGTTCTTCTAACATTTTGATAAGGCTTAACTTAGACTTCTTTATCCTACACTCCATATCTGACATGCCATTCAATGCACCACCCTTTCTAACAAAAAAAAAAAAAAACAACAAGCCTTGCTATATTTATGGCAACAATGAAACAGAATCACAGAATATCTCAAGTTGGAAGGGACCCATAAGGAACATCAATGTAGATATTTCTATTAATGATGGTTCTCCTAAAAATTTGGGGTTTATATCTACAGTCTCCTTTGGCAAGGAACATCTTGGATTCCTGGATCTGTTATAGAATGCATTACAAAGCTTTAAATATTCTGTTTCTGATCCTATAATATTCTAAACATTTTTAAATACTCTTATCTGTTAATAAAATCATGCATAATAAAACAGTATCAAACTCTACTTTGGTCTATTCTATCTCTCTATTATAAAGTATTAAATATTAAACAATTTAGACGAAAGATGGGAAAGAGGTACTTTTCTTGTCATAACTTAGCATTAATATTTCATTAAAGTCCAGATGTGACATATTATTAAATAGTGACTTTTTTTTTCAGGAGTATTTCTTCTTATCACTGCATTTATAAGCAACAATACTAAAAATGATTTTTTTTGTATGAAACATCTACATTTTGAAACAAAAACGTTATAGGATTCTGTATTTCTGACTTTTTATGAACTGTGTAAGACTGAACCACAGTCAAAATCATATTGTCGATAGATCTAGAWTCTTGACAGTTTCCGAACATTTTAATTTTTTGTTTATTTAGTGGAAATTTAGGATTGCACTGAATGACATTCACTTCTATTTTCCAAGCAGACTTTTTTTTTTTTAATATTGGTGTAAAACTTCAAATGCAAAACTTTGGTCCAGAAACAAGGAATGAATGGTCATTTTATCTAGTGACCCAAATGAGAGAAAGGCAGGAAATCAATCATTCATTCAATTGTTTTTTTCCAAACATATGAAAATAAATAAACAAATAAATTCAGCTATCAAGATTTTATTTCTCTCCAGATTGTTGAATACCCCCTTCCTGCCTCCCCTATTGGAGTTACTGCAACCATCTTTTCCACAGGCTTTTGGTGAGTGTACACAGTATTTGTATTGACGGCTTAGCCTTCCAAAGGCATGGCATTTTTTTTTGGAAATACATGATCTGTAGCCTGTTACTACCTGTATTTATATCACCATGAGCTCTTTCCATTCTATACTTGTTAGTACTAAGGTTGTATAATGTTCTGTTGAAATGCTTTGTGTCTAGTTAGTTGCATATGCTTCAGCCAACGTGACTCTAGCACTTAATTGTTGTGTTATGCTCTCAGGTCAGGGACTATTCAAAACATGAGAATTTTATTAAGTTGTAGCTGCAATTTTATCTCATTTAAAGTACATTATAGTTTATATGTACTTTCCTCATCCTAAGGCTGATTCTTAATAACTTTAGCCTGACAGTTAATAATGTAGCAATTGCTTGCATTACTTTCAGTGTATTGTGTAGGAAAGGCAAGTGACCCTTGGAGCCTGTACTATTTTCTGAGATAACTGCACACAGTGAAAGAGAAATAGCTGGTTCATCCACACACATAACACACAGCACACGCACACACACAGAAAAAGAGAGGAATCGGTGAGACAGGTAAGCATATCACATAGGCACAACACAGACAAGGATCAGATTAGTGACAATACACCGGACAGTACACGTTCTTACAGTCATACCTCTGGTGATCAGGAGCTTTTGCAAAGAATGTGATGACGTATTTGTCTTACTTGGTGGGAACAAAGGGGATTTTTAGGACATCTAGTGAAATCAGAGAATGAAGACCTGGGTAACCACACAAAATACAATAAAAAAATATCTCAAGTTCTGGGACAGAGATTTTCTTTTTTTCCTCTAGGACAAAACATTTACCTGTTTCTGCTGCCACTGTCCACTGCCCTAGCCATAAACTCTCAACTCACTCTGTCAGACACTGTTCACACACATATATATCCTCGGCAACTAAAAGCTCATAGGCTGTGAAGTAGTACAGTAGGACACTAAAGCAAAAAAAGGACAGGAAAGGAAAACTTGGAAAGATTATGATAAGAGTAACTAATTCACGTTATCACTTCATACAAAGTTCTTCTAAGAAGGTGGAAAGCATTTGTTAGACAAACAAACTGAACRGGTTAGGTAGTGACATTTTTCATCCTGTTTCCTTTGTTTATTCAATTAGAAAAAAAAAAAAGATCCAATATTCATGGAGATAAAAGTACAAATATCATTGGGGAGAGGGGCGGGATTACCATAAGCACTTTAATCACATACCAGTTACTTTCTATATTACTTATAGACAAAGTGGAAAATTAACACAAAGTGGAAAATTAGGTTTAGCTACTTTTGCTCTCTACGGCCATATTAAACAAAGCCACAGAAGGTTTGCTTACTTATATGCTCATWAACAACAGACATTGATCAGCCTAATTGCAAGTGCACATTCACACATCACTGCTGAAGTTATTTCTCTCTGCTAAAGTTATTCATGTTTCCCATTAAATTATTAACTCTCAACTGTTCTCAAAAACATTTTATAAGGRCTTCCATAAAATTACAGTATTTAGAAAGAATGCTGCTTGACATTTCCCATGTAATTGTTTTCTGTAGAAGACAGTAATTAAAGATCAGCTCCACAAAACTAAAAATGTRCTATAATCCATAAAAATCATGCATCATAATGTGGACCTGTGAYGAAGCATACTTTTATATTGCCCAATAAACTTTTTTTATACAAACATAGGAGAATGTATCACTTTCATAACTCATCATCACATCACTAATATTACAGTGCTTAGCTTTTGTGAAAATGAAGTTAATCAGCATCCTTAATTGATTGTCAAAGGAGAGAGTTTCATTTCTTCACTCTAATTCCATTTCCATGTAAGAACTCATCATGGACAACAGGGGAACTGCTGCCCTTGTCATTTATTCAGAAATAGACSCAAGTTCACAGGTAAGCTTAACGAAGTCTGCCAGTTCGGTTTACTCCCTGGTTTGCTGGAACGGCCTAACCCCATAGTCAACTTCAACACACACATTATAATTTATTCCTGAGCTCCAGTGTGGAATAAACAAAAATGTTCCCTTGAGAGACCAACAGAGATACATATGATATGATTACAGAGATACATACAATATGATTATGAACCATGTTACATTACAATCTTCTACCTAAGACAGTCCTTCAGCACTGTCCTTGTACCTTTATAAACTCCAAAATACCTTGTAAAAATGGAATATCCCCTTAAAGGCATAATGTAAAATCCCAGTCTGTTGAGCTGCAAAGCAGCCTTCTGATGAGTTGACTATTACAATTTGTTTATTACCAAAAAAAAAAAAAAAAGTAATAACCATGTCAAATGGTAAAGCAGAGCAGCCTGTGGACTGGTAGAGACTGCAGACCTGGTAAACATCTGCAGGGAGCTGAGCTGAAATTTTGCTACTAGGAAGATATCATGGTAGCAATACAGAGGAATGGTCTGGAAACTCACAGCTGCCAGCTATTAAAGAAGCATCAAGAAATGCAACTTCAAAGTGAAAAATATGAAATCTCTGCAAAAGAGGTCATAAGATGCCAGTGAGCATTCTGAAGGAGCTACACACATGTGCCTGCAATATCTGAAGCTGCACAGTATCACTAGCCAGGAAGCGGCAAAGAGGCCTTTGTGTTCCCTGACCCTGGCAATTACATGTTTTGGGGTTTCACAACATTACCTCACGGCTCCCAGAATCCCTGAAGTCCAAGACAGAAACACCTTCACTTCTCCAGGCCATCTCTCTGCCAGTGCAGGTTTTTAAACCTATGGCAGAGCACTAGTACCTCGCATCCATGCTCTTGGCAGTTTCCGCCATGGTGAGTCCCTGCTCCGGTGAAGGAAATCATTCCCATTTCTGTGGGCATTCTCCACTTGCGTAACCACCTGCAGACAATGATGTCCCTGTCTAAACCAAGTGGGAGACAAGGGGTGTGGAAGGCATGAACAGGGGTGGCTCTATTCAGCAGCATAGATTTCAAGCCAGCTACATCCTCCATGATGGACCATCCGTGGGAACCAGAGCTGTCTGAAGAGCTTGTTGTATCTGTGCAAGGCTCAGTGCTTTCCACATCACCAATGATCTTCCTTGGGATGGCACTCTCCTAAAGCGTAACATTACACTGGGTTTGTTTTCAGTGTATCTGCAGTCCCCAGGAYTTCCGAAATAATTGTCAGAGGATTATGTGATAGGCTTTATCTACTAACTCTTTAAAATGACTATCTAGAGTGGCAGATTATACATGCATATACCTCCCAGCATTTTCTTGCACTTTATCAATTATTTTCTGGTCATAAGGCTATAGAATTAAGAGATAGAAAAGGTCAATTAAATTGTCCGGTCCATCTTCTGCATATTTGGATAATTTTACTGACGTTATTCTCCAAATAACAGAAACCTCAAGTTACACAAATTTCTGAGGATGCAATTTTTTAAATTTTTCTTATTAAAGACAGAGTTTTAAAAAGTTTCACAATTTAAGTCATTTATGAGTCTTCATTAATTTAATCATTTTGCTGATTACTAATAGAATTCCTGCAAAAAAATAGGCTTTTTCCTTGAAGTTTATGAACTATCTTTTAAATTTCCTTCCATCTTTTACTTAAATTTTTTGCCCATTTCAATTTTTCTTTTCTTGCCTTATTTTATTGCTGACTTTCTACATTATTATTTAGTTTATTCCTACATTGTCATTCAAACAAACATAAATACATCGTTTCAGACTTTTGAGCAGATCTTCCTAAAGTCCTTTTCCTTGTTCAGAGAACATCCAGTTTACTGAACATTGAGACTTACCAACTACCTTTGAAGTCACTGACATTATGGGTGAATGTCTGCTGCTAAACAGAGGCAACAAGCGCTGTTTTAGACGTCTTAGGTACCTGAGACATCTGCATGGCAGATACAGCCCAGGGACCAGAAGAGATTTGTACCTCTCTGGAGACCAACTGGAAGTCAGCTGTTGAAAGCTGACTGGCAATGAAAGCTCATGTTTGGGCAACTGGCTCCTACCCAACACTTCTTCGAATGAAACATCACCAGTTAAGAGCCTAACCTACTCCTTTCACAGTGGAACAATGGGACAGGCAGTGACACCCTGATCCTTCAAACGCATAATGTAAGTTGATAAGGGAATACTGCATTAAACACCTAGAAGGATTAAAAAGCTATGACACCATATGTTTGAATGGCAACTTTTTAATTCTGGATACATATCAAGGGATGACCGCTTTTATCAGGAAGGCAAGAACAGAATGCTTTAGAAGCTTAAGTAATAGCATGGACAAAACAGACATCAGGCTGCACTCCAAATGGAAATTGCACATATAACTCCTAGGTGGCCCATGCAATCTCCTAGCTCCTTCCCTGCGGAGTGGTCAATTGCTAAAAGAACAGTTACAAGACCCAGAGAAGCTGGGTAGCTGTGGCACTATATCTCTACTAGTACGTGTTGCTGGACAGAAGATAAATATAGCTGGTCATAAGAAAAGTGTAATGTCTACATGGGTTGAGATGCAAGCTGGCTACTAAGCGATAGASCTGGACATCTGACTGTACAGAGGTACTCAGAGATCACTACTTTCTCTGATCCGCCACACAAAACATTCGTGTGAGTGACTGCACAAGTCAAATGCGCTCAATAGTGAAAATCACGATCTCAGGACTACTATTTAGCATAGCCCATATAATTTTAATTAAAGAACAACTCAGTGAGCAGGCACACACAGCTCAGCCAGCAGATCACAGAAGATGGCAAACTCGAGCAGTGACAGACTGCTSGGGGTAACTTCTTAGGCCAGCACAACTGCAGCCAAAAAGGGACATGTGGATAGGTCCTAATATATTATCGAGGCTGTTTCAAACCTCTCTCTCTCATTTATGTGTGTGTTTGTTGAATAATCAATATTGGAGGTAAAATATGTAAGAAATTGAATTATTTCTTACACCATATGATGATTTTGAAGTCCAAACAACCTGTCAAACAAACAAGTTGTTTTCTACATCTGAAACTGAAGCAGCAATTTTTGAGCGACATACAAATTGAACACAATTGCTCAGTCAGAACAAGTCTACTACTGGTACATAAAAGAAAATTCTGTTGTTAAACATTTAACTTTCCCATCCCTTCAGTTACAGAGGGAAAAAATCTCAGCCTCCCATATCACTTCCCTATATTCTCCTAGGGAAAGCACTAGAAAAACAGAGAGAAGTGAAATTCTCTGCCCATTCAATGTACTATAATTTACAACCTTCTTCACGAGTTACAATAGTCAATGCCTGAACAAGATACAGTGGCACCTGCATTCTGTCTGTCCTCTTTCATTTCTTCAAGCTCCAGCTAGAAAGAAGACAGAACTGGAAATACTGTGTCAGCTCCACACCACTAGAGAAATTCACTACCAAGGGAAAATTGTCCACCAGGATCTTTTTTTTTTTTTTTTTTCGAGACTTACAGCGGCTTCGTTCCCCAGGAGCAACATGAAGCCACTGGATCACATCAGTTAATCATGCCACAACATCCCCAATAGTTTTAAGGATAAAAATAGAGCAGGAAAAAATCTAATCTTTCTCATCTCTGCCTCCCCCCAAAAAAGTCCAGAACCGATAGATCATCAGTCCTTCTTAAGACAGTACAAAGAAAAATTAAAAAAGCCAAACCTAGCATTTTTCTTTTCCTGTCAAGTTAACGTTGATACTTTGATACGGTATTTATTTTTTCTTCATCTAATTTCCTGCAAATGCCTACGTTTGAGAAGGAAAGATTTGGAGTATATATTCAACAAAAACTAATTCCTTGGGAAAATGGCTTATWCCAGATGTCTGTGAGCTGTTAGCCACATGTTGCCGATTCAGTCGTCTGTTGTCATAAACTACGCACAGTTCCTCCAAGTATCATTCGTTCCTTCTAGTATCACCAACTAATCTGATTGAAAGACCAGATAGTAGGCTCCAAATTCCCAGATGGGGACTGCCTGTAGCTGCTAATAATTTTCACACCAGGGAAACATAAAAAGCTCTTCTTGTGTTAAGAGTGTTTTATTTTATTTTTAAAAAGGCACCTCAGATCCACATCTTTCCACATACTCATTCAAACCACTTGCAAACATTCTTGCACATTTTCACAGTCTGTTGCCAAAATATATAAGACCAACAGCATCAAATTACTTTCCCATCTTTTTCTGATTTTCAGACTCACACTTTTTTGGCTAGTCTGATGCCTGAGGAAATTGCAAGGTGCTAAAACAATCAGATAAAACAAAACAGACCATTACCTCCTCTTACTGGCGTATCCTGTTCTCCTTATGCAACTTCCATATTTGAATAATGATAGAGCTGGCTGTCTTCTAGCCATCACTATTATAAAGCCAATGCACTTACAAGAATGGAATTTAATGGAAAAGACAAATATTTAATATTTTGAACAAGCATAGACCTTCAACAAAAGAGTGAGCCTGAGCTGAAAGAGCACACCCAAAATGAACTTCCTCATGCATTCAGATGCCTAAAYTCCTAACATTTTTACTGAAGCATATACTCTTCTCAGCTATATACAGTATCTAAATGTAATACACTTACAGAAGTTTTTCTATTTTCAAGTTTCTTTAGTGAATCCATTTATTTATTAAAATTGAAATCTTAGCATAAAAAGTGTACATTTTTTTCTTCAAAAAGCCCTCTTTTTTTTCCTTGCTACATTGCAGGACTGGAATATTTGATACTTCTAATCTGTCTCCATGGAAGTGATGTCAAAGTATAGTGCAGTCTAATTTTAAAAAAGAGAAATTATAGAAAACCTCCCTTCCCAAACTTCAGCAGCTGAGCACTGAGGACCATCATAAGAAGGCAAAATGTTAGAGGTTATTCTTCCCTTGCTATCTCTGAAAATGCAACAACATGTAAAATGTGTTATCTTTCCTATTAATGCAAAGTGAAATGCAATTTTGCATGCTGTCTCATATAGATCTGCAAAACAGGAAATGATTGCTTGATAGGGACAATGGCAATCAGAAGCATCAACTATGTTATTATACAACATGGAAGTTATCTTGTATCTTAGAAAGCTGCATTTGTTTGAATTGAAGGCATATTCATTGACCTGGAGGCCTGTCAGCAATTACGTCATACCTAGAGAAACTCAGTAAGATCAAGGATGATTTTCTAGAGTCCATTTAAATTTCCAGTTACTCTACATTTTCATGTTTTTTGTTCAAAGCCAAAACTTCACAGATAAGTATGGATCTGCTTCTCCAAATCCTTTTGGTTTACATCTTTCCACACACCTCTATATTTCCGTGCGCAGACAGAAATGAAAGGAAATAATATTTCTGTAGTATTTCCACTTAACCCAGAAACTGACAACACCTAACTTTAAAACAGTTCTATTCCTGCACTATTTGCAGTTCTAAGACCCTCCTTTGCTGTTTGCAACCAAACTTACAAATGCTTTCAGAATGGTTGTTCTTCAAGGAACTCATCCTCCAGGCTCAAGAATGGTCCATCCCCACAAAGGTGGCAGAAAGCCCACATAGATAAACAAGGAGCTCCTGACTAAACTTAAACATAAAAAGGAAGCATGCAAGAGAGGGATGCAGGGTCAGTTCATCCAGGAGAAATATATAGATACTGTCTGAGTGCACAAGGATGGGATTAGGAAAGTCAAAGCCCACCTGAAGTCAAATATAGTGAGGGACATGAAGGGCAGTAAGAAGGRCTTCCACAGGCCTACCAACAGCAAAAGGAGTAATAGGTGAAAAAAGTGGGCCTGACACTGAATGGGGCAGGAAACCTGGTGACAATGGACATGGGAAAAGGCCAAGGTACTTCACTTAAGACTTGCCTTCAGGAATCCCAGACCCCTGTGACCAGTGGGAAAGTCTGGATTCAGGAAGAGTTACCCTTGGTGGGAGAGGATCAAGTCAGGGAAATTGGACATACACAAGTCCATGGGTCCTCATGGGGTGCACCCACAAGTACTGAGGGAGCTGGCTAATATCACTGTGAGGCTGACGATAAAAACTGGGAGGAGTGGCTGAGGCACCAGATAGATGTGCTGCCATCCAAAGAGACCTCAAGAGGCTGCAGAAATGGGCAGAGAGGAACCTCATGAAGTTCAACAAAGAAATGCAAAGTCCTGCCACTGGGGATGAATAACGCCACACACCAATACACGCTAGGGGCCAACCCGCAGGAAAGTAGCTCTGCAGAAAAGGACCTAGGAGTCCYGGTGAACAACAAGCTGACCATGAGCCAGCAATGTGCCCTCATGGCAAAGGGGTTGCATTAGGAAGACCATCACCAGCAGGCTGAGGAAGAAGATCCTTTGCCCCTGCTCAGCACTAGTGAGAGCACATCAGGAGTCTTGTGTCACAGGCTGGGCTCCTCAGTACAAGAGAGACGTGGACTTACTGGAGTGAGTCTAATGAAGGGCCATGAAGATTGGAGCATCTCTTATAAAAGAAGTGCTTGAGAAAGATAGAACTGTTCAGCATGTGGAAGGGAAGGCTCATGTGTATAAAATGTGTATAAAAAGGGGTTACAGCATTGGTGGATAAGGGAAGAGCAACTGACGCCATCTATGTGGACTTGTGCAAAGCATTTGACACTGTCCCACACGACATCCTTGTCTCTAAATTGGAGAGACATGGATTTGACGGATGGACCACTCAGTGCATAAGGAATTGGCTGGATGGTCGCACTCAAAGAGTTGCGGTCAACGGCTCAATATCCAAGCGGAGTCCAGTGACAAGTGGCAGTCCTCAGGGGTCAGTATTGGGACCGGCGCTGTTTAACATCTTTGTCAGTGACATGGACAGTGGGATTGAGTGCACCCTCAGCAAGTCTGCTGCCAACATCAAGCTGTGTGGTGCCATCAACATGCTTGGAGGGAAGGGATGCCATCCAGAGGGACCTTGACAGGCTTGAGAGGTGGGACCATGCGAACCTCATGAAGCTCAACAAGGCCAAGTCCAAGGTCCTGCACATGGGTCAGGGCAATCCCAAGCACAAATACAGGCTGGGCAGAGAATGGATTGAGAGCAGCCCTGAGGAGAAGGACTTGGGGGTGTTGGTTGATGAGAAGCTCAACATGACCCAGCAATGTGCGCTTGCAGCTCGGAAAGCCAACCGTATCCTGGGCTGCATCAAAAGAAGCGCAACCAGCAGGTCAAGGGAGGTGACTCTCCCCCTCTACTCCGCTCTCATGAGACCCCACCTGGAGTACTGTGTTCAGCTCTGGGGCCCCCAACATAAGAAGGAAATGGAATTGTTGGAGTGTGTCCAGATTAGAGCGCTGGAGCACCTCTCCTATGAAGACAGGCTGAGAGAGCTGGGGTTGTTCAGCCTGGAGAAGAGAAGGTTTTGGGGAGACCTTATAGCAGCCTTCCAGTACCTGAAGGGGGCCTACAAGAAAGCTGGAGAGGGACTTTTTACAAGGGCTTGTAGTGATAGGACATAGGTGATGGCTTTAAACTGAAAGAGGGAGGATTTAGTTTAGATATAAGATGAAATTCTTCACTATGAGGGTGGTGAGGCAGTGAAACAGGTTGCTCAGAGAAGTTGTGGATGCCCCATCCCTGGAAGTGTTCAAGGCCAGGTTTGAGGCTTTGAGCAACCTGGTCTAGCGGAAGGTGTCCGTGACCATGGCAGGGAGGTTGGAACTAGATGATCTTTAAAGTCCTTTCCAACCCAAACCATTCTATGATTCCATGATTCTATGAGATAAAAGATGATGGAGTCAGACTTAGTAATATTCAGTGGCAGGGCAAAAGGCAATGCGCACAAACTGAAATAAAAGGAATTCCATTTAAACATCAGAAAAAACTTCTTTACTCTGAGGGTGGTCAAACACTGGAACAGGCTGCCCATAGATGTTGTAGAGTCTCCATCCTTGGAAATATTCAAAACCTGACTAGACACAGTCCTGAGCAACCTGCTTTAGGTGACCCTGCTTTGTGCATGACAGTTGGACTAGACAATCTCCTGGAATCCTTCCAAACTCAGCGATATCACAGCCCTTTCTGTGATTCCAGAAAGGGCTGCCAATCATGTATCATAAATATCTCAGAAGTAAAAGCTAGGAACTTCAACATTTGATTTAAGGTGTTTGAACATGCATTTCAGTGACCACACAAGACAGATGTCAACAGTGGACAAGTAGTCTCTAAAATAYTTTTTTCAAAGGGGCAAAAAAATCTAGCACTCCGCTCTGTCACTCAGAATTACATTAAATGAATAAAGATCTGAATAACTAATGGAACTTAAATAGTAATTATTTAGTGACTTAAATAGTCACTAAGAATCATCAAGTGGTAATAATTTTGTGTGTTACACAGGCTGATGCCTTTCAATATTTCATAAATGACCTGGAATTAAATGAAAACTGATTCATTATCAGATTCGTAGATCCACCAAGGTCTGCAGAATATTAAGTAAGGTAGAGAGGGCAATTGTGCACAGTGATCTGAAAAGTAATTTAGTAAGTTTAAGCCCATTCTGGAAGGAATACCAGTCATACCATTGACTAAAGGACTGTATTCAGGAAAACAGTGACTTCGTCCATTATGACTCCTAAATAATTGTCAAACAGCTGAACACAAACTCCCAGCTCAGCTCTGCCACACAAAAGGCTACTGTGAATGTATGTAAACCAAATAGCAGCATGTAAGAATACTAAGATATACTTTACCTCTTCATGTYGTTGATGAAAACTACAATGAAAATACTGTAATTCTAGTCACAGAAAAAATATATATATTATTATATATATACAAAGGAAGTGCAAAAGTGATTTAGACTGAACTAAGTCTTACATTAAATGAAATCAGAAGTTCCATCGGTTTAGTTTACCAAAAGATCAAGCAGTGATTTCATTAGAGTGATCAAGTATATTCAATGAAACAAGCCATCAGGTGTTTAAAAGGCTCTTTAATCTAGTGGGGAAGAGTAAAAGCAGAACCCATAACTCATAGCTAACACTAAACAAATTCAAAGAGAATTAAGTCACCATTTTTTAACAATGAGATAGAACAATGAATCATCTTACAGTTTTGAAATTTAGGTTGTCTACGCTTCCAAAAGAGTATAACAGATTATGAGTTGTTAAGCTCTATGCATGTAATGATCTAGGRGTTGTGCTACCTTGCCAGCTTGAACTAAATGATCTAATGGTCCTTTYTAACACAAAATCAATTACTTTGTGGAAGTGTCGAAACAGCAGCATTTAATCAAAGTGCAATTTATCCTTGTCAAAACTTTGGTTCATTCTAAAGTCACCTGTGTGACATGGGTTAAATCTGGGAAAAAAAGCAGGTAATCAGTATCTCCATGTTCCAGTAGCCACATTTTAAGGCATATCCTCTAACAGAAGCTGAACACTGACCAGCCATCTATTGTAAGATGAAACATTCTCTATATTTATTCTACCCTTCCTGACTGCTCCTTCAGAATGTGCTAATATAAGTTTTACAGTTTTACTGATCTGAAGAATATTTATAGACTCATGACTTTTTTCTAATCAGAACCATGTCATTTTACCAAAGATATAACATTAATTCAATTAAACAGTACTAAAAATCTGATGAATACACTTATTTCAACTTCTATGCTTCTTATTCCAATTTAGCTGGTCTAATTACATATCAGTGAAAGTACCATGTTACTCCTTTTACCCTCTACCCTGTCTCCACTGCAAGAAGGTGTCCGTACAGAGGTGGACACTGCTTTACATTGCCCTGAGTTCAGCAGCACGCAGACGGCCACAGTCCCTTCCCCACTGGCGTGTAAGGGCTCAGGGCACATATTAAGGCTCCGCCCTTCATTCTGCAAACGAGCCAGGAGCAGCTGATCACTAAGAGCAGGGCTGGGTGAACAGTGGATTTCTGCTTGCAGAATGAACATAAAAACCTGACCAAGCAAAATGAAAAAGTCAGCTTGACAGTAGCAGATAGGAACGTGTTTGTTTTCTCCTCAGCCATATGGAAAAGCAAAGCTACTTTCATTTTGGGGCAAAACATAATATTTCATTTTCTCTGACAAGAAACATTTTATTTTTACCATGGGTGTTGGCAAAAGCAGCAAAGCAATGGAATGGAGAGCTAGAGTTAGACACAAAACCAAGGAGATTGCTCTTTTTTCTACAGAGAACCCCAGGTTTACAACAGCCCCCCCATTATATGCACGAGCCTACCTAACCACTCTCCACCTGCGGAGATCTGAACTCACTGCTCCTTGCAAAATGCCTGCAACATGAAGCCCTTGGTAACTCTCTGGGATGCTCTGCAACTTTTCCTGTCTAAGCTATTCCAACCTGAAATACTCATCAGGACGACGAGAGAGAAGTTTTCTGTATCTTGAGGTTTGTAATGTTCAGAGCCAAGAAGCCCTGCAAAAGCATGTTTCACTTAACGTATAAGATTTAACTGATTGGCTATAGCTTACACGAGTTTCTACACCACCCAGTAACCATTTCCGAAAACCTCTTGCAAAGGCAGTTCAAGGTATTTTACTTGTGTCTTCCTTTCCCAAGAAAAAATTAAATAACCWACTACCTAACGCTCTGAGATTTCCTGTGATATTATACACAGTGGTAAGTCATTGTTCCACCTAATTTTAGGAAAATGACACCCCAAAATGGCTGTAAAGGCCATGGGACTTGTTTCTAACCAGCGGGTCCTTTCCTACCCCAATGACACCCTACCCACTGTACCTGTTTTCTATCTAACACTCTCCAGAGCAAAACTGCTGGTTGAGTGACAACTAATTCATCTCCTATTGAATGCAGAGAAGAAAACATCTACTTCGCCGGAGTACATGTTGATATATCAGGAATGCTATCTTTTCCAACACAATATTTCAAACTATTTCTGTTTCTCCACTACAGAATCATTCAGCTCTGTAACATCATAGCACAGCATTGTTTTTATGACTTATGGGTCTCTCCTGAACACCAAAATGCTGAGATTTTCATTTTACTCTGCCTGCCTACACCCGCAGTTGGAACATAACATTCTGACCCTGCAGACATGCATATTTTCAGTTCTCTGAGCAAAAAGAAATTGGTAGCAGGCAGCAAACCAAGCTTTGCTTTGTCCACCTGTAGCTGAAGTACACTGTCATTTAGACCCCACGTTCCTCTTCAGGAGGGGCTTTACTATCTTCATAACCCTGTGGTGGCATAGCTGTACCCACACTTCACTGCAAACAACCTAATCTCCCAACAGTAGCTATTATTAAAGTAGACGAGGGCTAGCCCAAATGGATTTGATTTTTATGGTGACCTTTTTAGTGACAGCATGTTCCRGGAGGGCTTCCTCAGAGGAGTGAAAGAACAGATGGGCAGCCAAGGCTAAGAACTCTGTTCACTTTACTGCATAGGATCTTTTCTTCCCCTGTGATCCCCAGATGGATTTTCCTGCCTTATTTTTTGCCTGTAGTTTTAGCACATTTCTAAGGCATTATTTATACATGTATTCTTATGGCACAAGCCCTGATAGCATCAACATCACCGTTCATCTGAAGCCCATAAAAGCACGTTTGGCTCTTCCAACAAATGGTGTTACACAAGACAGTGTACACTTTTCCTCGGTTCACTTCAGCTTAGAGCTCCGGCTCTTTTCAAAGACTCCTTTGTATCCTGCAGCAAAGCATTTCTAGAGTTCTGCCCTAAATCAAAATGTTCTGTATACGGGTCTTAGTGCTCACTGCAGGACTACCTTTCTATCATTCGTGACTGGGTGGCAATGATAACTAATACAGCAGTCTGAGGAAACAATGTTTTCCAAACAGATTGCCGAAAACATACAGATGTTTGTACACCTTCTCCTTCTCCCAGGACACTTGCCAGACCTCTATCAGATTTGTAGATCCACCRAAGTCTGCATCAAGAAAAATTTAAAAGAAAACAAACATTGGGCATCAAGCACTACTTACTGGATATCTCCAATTGCAGTACTGAAAATATTCCCCTTTTTACATACATAGTTATTAAGGATGTATGAATTTAGAAAACGTTTTATCATGTGTGGGTATTTTTCCATCCCTACAGAGAACAGCAACTGTACCCACACTCTATGGATTACTTCCCCTAGGCCCTCCAGAGCAACAGGCACATCATACTCTGCTGCAGGACACAAGTCATGAAAGAATTGAGTGAATTTAGCTCTGTCTGTGCATGCTAAAAACTTCCTTTTTTTCCAGGATGAAGCCCTCAAACATGTCTTCAAATTTCCTCATTCCTCCAGCAATTACCCTCTCCTGGTGAAAAGGGTTTGCCATTATTTTATTATTACAAACACCTTTTCATGCTGAGCCTTTTATGTATGTTTCACGTTTTCACATTGGTTTTGTTCACCCATACTTCCATTTACCACATGCCTTTAGGATATTATGTTCAGAAGCCTTTGCCCTGAAGTGTATCCATCTTCTTCTGGCCACCTCCATCTTCCATTTTAATGCTTGTCCTTGGCCTCACTGTGGCTTATGTGCTAGTRCTCAACTCAAAAGAAAAAAAAAGCCCATTTGATATCAGATGAATATTATAATATTTTCATTGCCTTTATCAGGAATTATTTTAATCTAGCAGTGGTGTTATCATAGTTGGATATATTTTGAGGTCTTATAAACTCTTGCAAAGTGATACAACTCCACTACAAGTCTTGTCTTTTCTCAAACTGTGTGCACTTTTTTTTTTTTGTCTTCTAGAATGTGCTACATGATGCTCATCTCCACGTGCTTTTTGGGGACACCAACTTTGTTATGTATGTTTTCTTGCATCCTTACAGTATTTTGGATCCTCCATCACAACTGCAGGGTCAAAGGGCAGCATCTGCACTCCACATACATGTCTAAACCTGCTTCCTTCACAGTAAAAAGTCACTTTTGTCAAGTGTTAATCCTGGGCTGCACAGTAGCCTCTTTTTTGATACTTTGGTTCCACATATTGCCCATAAACTGATCACAAAGTAGGGAAATAGTCTAAAAAAAGGAAAATAAGAAGAGAGGGAGAGAGAGAGAGAGAGAAACGGCTCTTCAGCCACATCACAGATGCAAATAAGTCCGTATTTTTTTATTTTCTTGTATTTTCTGTTAAAAAATAGAAAACTCAGATACTTCATTCTTACATCATCCCCATCTCCTTTTTTTCCTTCCAAATGCTTTTTCTCATTCGATAATATTCTTTTTAATTTGAGAAGCTAGCATTCCACAGTATATTCACAATGATTGTACATGATGGATTTGCAAAGTGGCATAATGAGGTTCTGATTTGTTCTCTGTGCCTTTCACAATAATTCATAATATTCCATCTGATTTTTGACTGCCACTGAGCACTGCTCTCCTGTTTCCATAAGGCTATCTATCTATTACCACTCAGAATGAGATTTAGGGTTGTAACAGTCAACTCACAACCCATCCAAGAATATGTGAAATTAGGACCATTCTTTTTTTTTTTTCCCCCTTAAGGGCATCATTATCTATTAATCTACATTGAATTTAATCAGCTGTTTTATCATAGCATTCTTGGACTGCTTTGCAGCTTTTTATCACTGGTAGATGGTATCATCAGCAAACTTTGTTGCCTCAGTATTCATTCTTTTTCTGATCAATTATGAATATGCTAAAAAGCACACTGCAGCATAGAATTGTGCTTCATTGGCAAATTCCTTCATTGACTTCAGATTGACTTCACTAGCAAATKCCTTCCCCTGTGACAAACAATGTTTTACCCATGTCCTCCTTTTCCCTAGTTTATAATCCCACTACCTACCCATATGAGAACCTTCCCTGTTATCCCATGGTCTCTTAGTTCTTAGAAGATTTTGGTGAGAAATCTTGATAAACTGTTTTTGGAAATATGTTTATTGAATCCAGAGAACACTGACAGACCTGATTTTTTTTTTTTTTTTAACAAAAGATTAAGGCTTATCCCAAGTATATGTTTTCTACTTGTCCATTTAATATTGATATTCTTTAGAAAAGTTTGTTCCGGCTTACCTGACACTAAATTTATTGACACGTAGTTCCCTAGATGTTCCCCAGAGACAGTGTTTTAAAAACTGGCATCACATTAGCCATCTTTGGTACCAAGATATATTTAAATGACTGGTCATGTATCTCAGTAATTCAGCTGTTTCACCTCCAAATTTCTTTAGAGCTCTTGAGTGAATGTCATCTCTGTCTGGAGATTTACTGAAGATTTACTCTTGTCCTTTTCATCCATTTGCTCAGAGATCTCATCCATCAATAACTAGATTGGAGAAAGATCCTCCAGCATTTTTCCCCATCAAAAAGGATTACCATCTGGAAAACCTCACCAAGTTCTTCTTGAATGTACATACATACAAAAAAAAAAGTTTAATTTTTCAGCTATATTGTCTCCTCTTTCATATGTTGATCACCTCTCTGACTTACAGGTCTCCAGCAGGTTTACTTTTTGAACACACCAGGAAAAGTGATTTGTTATTCACGTCTATGCCTCATGCAAGTTATTTCTTCAATTCTTTTCTGAACACATTTTTTTTTTCTTTTTTTTAACTGCCTTTCTGTWCTCATTTAGCTACAATCTCCACATTTTTAAGGAATTCTTACTAACTCATGGTATGTTTACTGATGTTCTTTACCCATAGCATCCTTCTTTTGGTATTCGAAGGCTTCCCCGCATTTGCTCTGAGTTATCAGTATGTTTTGGGGTTTTTTAATGACAGTTACTCCAACTGGAGAAGTTTTACTTCTGCCTGTACATTTAGCCTCTTTGTAATAAAACTCCTCACATTTAGTTTGCTATTTTATCTTTATAATTTTAATTTAAATTTAAGCTTTATTTACCATATAGCATGAGTCTTATTCTAGAATAATTTAATTAAACAGTATTAAACACCCTAAACTAGCCATTGTGCTGTTTTCCTATTGTCTGTCTTTTTTTTTTTTCCCCCTCCAAGGCCCTGCAGTTACAAGGTGAAACACTGTTTACACTTCCGGTCATGTTTTCCACACATTTCAGTACTAACAAGGCTCTCAGTTACCCCATTTTTCCCACAAAAAGTATTCTTTGTACATTTTACTTTTGGTATCAAGTCCTATTTGGAAATCAGGGTACAGAAATATGATAGAGGTTTRCTTCTTTCAGTCTCAGCTTAGCACTGTGTACCCTGCATGTGTGCAGAAATTACACCTGGCTCTTGTGAGAGTTTCTTTCATGGTCCCAGTTATCCATAGTGGCTAGCACTGACCTCATGAAACAGGTTGTCATGGTTTAACCCAGCAGGCAGCTAAACACCACACAGCCATTTGCTTACTGCCCCTGCAGTGGGATGGGGGAGAGAATTGGAAAAAAGGTAAAACTTTGGGTTGAGATAAAGGCAATTTAATAGGACAGAAAAGGAAGGGAAAATAATAGTGATAAAAGAATACACAAAACAAGTGATGCACAATGCAGTTGCTCACCACCTGCTGACCGATGCCCAGCCAGTTYCCGAGCAGTGGTCCTGCCCCCCATGCCCAGCCAACCTCCCCAGTTTTTTGTTCAGCATGAACAAATGTCATATGATATGGATTATCCCTTTGGCCAGTTTGGGTCAGCTGTCCTGGCTGTGTCCCCTCCCAGCTTCTTGCTGGCAGGGCAGTATGAGAAGCTGAAAAGTCCCTGATTTAGTGTAAGCACTGCTCAGCAACAACTAAAACATCAGTGTGTTATCAACATTATTCTCATCTTAAATCCAAAACACAGCACTATACCAGCTACTAGGAAGAAAATTAACTCTATTCCGGCCAAAACCAGCACACTCTCCATGTCGTATTCTATATCATCTACGTCATGCCCAGATCCCACACTTTCCAATTAATCATCACCATCTTTCCTGTCTTTTGATATATACACACAGATATCATTCCCTAAGTCTATGGGCCATGCTTCTAAAATGTCTCCTGAGTTCATTTAGTCCATGACTTTGGGCTCCACCTGTCATAACAGTCCTTCAGAGCAGGAGAGATGGTGAAGCTAGTTCCAGTTCCATCACTGCTGCACTTGTCTGGTTCTATCATTGCTGCACTTTGCTTGGTTTCATCAAAATTCATTCTTCATTAATTTGGGTGACTCTTACTGTGATACCATGGATATGGCATATAGGAACCACAGTAGTGATGACATACAGTATTATATAACAATTAACATCATACAATTCAGTTCATTGGCTATTCTCACCCAAAATCAAATCCCCTTGGAGCTACACATYGGACTTCCCCATCCTTTCACATTACCCACCAAGTGCACCCAGGTCCTTGAGCAAAAGCAATCCCACAAATGGGTTTGCCTTTGCCCGAAGCAGCAATAACCCAGACTGTCTTCCCCAGCATATTCCTCACGTGCACTACAAGGACTTTATCCCTCTCTACAGTACGTAAAAGTTTTGATCGGGGAGGGCCAGCTCAAGTGACAGATCCCCCGGTGTTGACTAACCGGGTGTCTTTTGCTAAATGTGTATTCCAATGCTTGAATGTCCCGCCACCCAGTGCTTTCAGTGTGGTCTTTAGCAGTCCATTGTATCGTTCGATTTTCCCAGAGGCCGGTGCATGATAGGAGATGTGATATACCCACTCAATGMCATGCTCTTTGGCCCAGGTGTCTATGAGAGTGTTTCGGAAATGAGTCCCATTGTCTGACTCAATACTTTCCGAGGTGCCATAAGACTTGCTATTCAAGGCCCAGGATAGTGTTCTGGGCGGTGGCATGGGGCACGCAATATCCAGCCATCCGGTGGTTGCTTCCAGCATGGTGAGCACATAGCACTTGCCTTGGCGGGTCTGTGGGAGTGTGATATAATCAATCTGCCAGGCCTCCCTATATTTATATTTCAACCATCATCCTCCATACCAAAGAGGCTTTAACCATTTGGCTTGCTTGATGGCRGCGCATGTTTCACATTCATGGATAACCTGTGCAATAGTGTCCATGGTCAAGTCCACCCCTCGATCACGAGCCCATCTATATGTCGCATCTCTTCCTTGATGGCCTGAGGTGTCATGGGCCCACCGAGCTCGAAATAGTTTACCCTTATGTTGCCAGTCCAGATCCACCTGAGCCACTTCAATCTCAGCAGCCTGGTCCACCTGCTTGTTGTTTTGATGTTCTTCAGTGGCCCAACT
Source organism: Oceanodroma leucorhoa (assembly GCA_030449065.1). Classification (NCBI taxonomy): domain Eukaryota; kingdom Metazoa; phylum Chordata; class Aves; order Procellariiformes; genus Oceanodroma; species Oceanodroma leucorhoa. The sequence goes on along the minus strand of JASVER010000049.1, from coordinate 1,379,356 downwards.
CTTGGGTATGTGAGCATCTACGTGATGTACTTTTACAACCAGGTTCTGTACCCAGGCAGCAATATCTTGCCACAATGCGGCAGCCCAGATGGGTTTACCTCTGCGCTGCCAGTTGCTCTGCTTCCATTGCTGCAACCACCCCCACAGGGCATTCGCCACCATCCACGAGTCAGTAGATAGAGCACTGGCCATTTTTCTTGCTCAGCAATATCCAAAGCCAGCTGGATGGTTTTCACTTCTGCAAACTGACTTGATTCACCTTCTCTTCAGCAGTTTCTGTGACTTGTCATATAGGASTCCATACAGCAGCGTTCCACCTCCGATGCTTTCCCACAAGATGACAGCACCCATCAGTGAACAGGGCATATCGCTTCTCATTTTCTGGTAGTTTATTATACAGTGGGGCCTCTTCAGCATGCGTCACCTCCTCCTCTGGGGATATTCCAAAATCTTTGCCTTCTGGCCAGTCCATGATCACTTCCAAGATTCCTGGGTGACTGGGGTTTCCTATTCGRGCCCGTTGTGTGATCAGTGTGACCCACTTACTCCACGTAGCATCAGTTGCATGATGTGTAGAGGGGACCCTCCCTTTGAACATCCAGCCCAGCACCAGCAGTCGGGATGCCAGGAGGAGCTGTGCTTCAGTGCTAACCACTTCCAAAGCAGCTCGAATCCCTTCATATGATGCCAATATCTCTTTCTCAGTTAGACTGTAGTGGGCCTTGGATCCTCTGTATCTCTGACTCCAAAACCCTAAGGGTTGACCTCAAGTCTCCCCTGGTGCTTTCTGCCAGAGGCTCCAAGTAGGGCTGTTCTCCCCGGCTGCGGTGTAGAGCACATCCTTTACATCTTGTCCTGCCCGGACCGGCCCAAGGGCTACTGCCTGAACTGTCTCCCATTTAATTTGTTCAAAGGCTTGTCGTTGCTCAGGGCCCCATTTAAAATTGTTCTTCTTCTGGGTCACTTGATAGAGAGGGCTTACAATCAGGCTATAATCTGGAATATGCATTCTCCAAACACCCACAATGCCTAAGAAAGCTTGTGTTTCCTTTTTCCTAGTTGGTGGAGACATGGCTTTTATCTTGTTGATGACATCCTTTGGGATCTGATGATGTCCATCTTGCCATTTTATTCCTAAAAACTGGATCTCCTGTGCAGGTCCCTTGACCTTACTTTGTTTTATGGCAAAACCGGCTTTCAGAAGGGTTTGGACTATTTTCTTCCCTTTCTCAAAAACTACTTCTGCTGTGTTGCCCCATACAATGATGTCATCAATGCATTGCAGGTGTTCTGGGGCCTCACCCTGTTCCAGTGTGGTGTGGATCAGCCCATGGCAAATGGTGGGGCTGTGTTTCCACCCCTGGGGCAGTCAATTCCAGGTGTACCGGACACCCCTCCAAGTGAAAGCAAACTGTGGCCTGCACTCTGCCGCCAAAGGGATTGAGAAGAACGCRTTAGCGATATCAATTGTGGCGTACCACTTGGCTGCCTTTGACTCCAGTTCGTATTGAAGTTCTAGCATGTCTGGCACAGCAGCACTCAGCGGCGGCACAACTTCATTCAGGCCACGATAGTCCACTGTTAGTCTCCACTCTCCATTAGACTTTCGCACTGGCCATATGGGACTGTTAAAGGGTGAGCGAGTCTTGCTGATCACTCCTTGGCTCTCCAGTTGATGAATCAGCTTATGGATGGGAAGCAGGGAGTCTCGGCTGGTGCGATATTGCTGCCAATGCACCGTTGTGGTAGCGATCGTTGTTCTTCGACCCTCAGCAACCCCACAGCAGAAGGGTCCTCTGAGAGACCAGGCAAGGTGGACAGCTGTTTAATTTCCTCCRTCTCCAAGGCAGCTATACCAAAAGCCCACCAGTACCCCTTTGGGTCCTTGAAATACCCTCTCCTGAGGTAATCTATGTCAAGGATGCACGGAGCCTCTGGACCAGTCACAATGGGGTGCTTTTGCCACTCATTCCCACTTAGGCTCACTTCAGCCTCCAATACAGTCAGCTCTTGGGATCCCCCTGTCACTCCAGAAATACAAATGGGTTCTGCCCCTTTAAAGCTTGATGGCATCAGGGTACACTGTGCRCYGGTGTCTACRAGAGCCTYRTACTYCTGTGGGTCTGATGTGCCAGGCCATTGAACCCACACAGTCCAGTAAACCCGGTTGTCCCTTTCCTCCACCTGGCTGGAGGCASGGCCCCTCTAGTCCTGGTCATCGTATTCATTACTCGCTTCTTGTAAACACGAATCTGAATTCCCTATATTAAGATCGGAAGCAAGATCAGCTCTTCTACTCTGTCTGGAGAACTGCCCACTGGAAACTGGAGCAGCAATTTTCCTGGAAGAACCCCCTTGTGTGATTGTTTTTCCTTGTAACTCATGTAACCGTGCCTCTAGGTTTTCCATCCCCCTTCCTCATGTCCTCTCCGTGGTCACACAGGTAAAACCACAGGGTGCCCCGAGGTGTCTACCCATTATATCCTCTCTTTTGAGCAGAGGAACGCTGACTCCTAATAGCTGAGATACTGGTCCATACAGGTGGGGAGTAGGGCATATCGTCTTTGAATCACTAGAACTCCCTGGACAGTTTCTCCACAGCTGAGACGGAGGCCCGTAGGGAGGAAGAAAGACTTTCTTCATATTGCTGGAGTTGGCCAGCCAATTCATCCACTGTTTGTTCCTCTCCATCTTTCCAGGTCATTACTGCCAATGAGTCGGCATACAACGATGGTGCGCTCCGTACAAACTTCCACCACACGGGTCGTTTGCACTTGTCTTCACCTGGATCTTTGGATAACTGCTCATTGTCCAGGTCATCATAAACCACCTCCAGCACGGCTAATTCCCTCAGATACTGGATACCTCTCTCCATGGTGGTCCACTTGTCTGGGTGACATACAACATATTCCTTGAAGGGATACCTTTCCTTCACGCCTGACAGGAGTCACCTCCAGAGGCTGAGAACTTGTGCCCCTTGTCCAATCGCTTTGTCAATGCCCCCTTCCCCAGAAAGGGATCCCAGCTGTTCGGCTTCCCTACCCTCTAATTCCAGGCTACTGGCCCTGTTATTCCAGCATCGGAGCAATCAGGTGATGATGTGCTTGCCTGGACGACGGCTGAAATCTTTTCGCATATCTCACAGCTCACTCAGGGATAGGGATTGGGTGGTTACCATCTCATTTACGGTCTCTGCCTCTTCCTCCTCCTCGTGATGGCCCTGCTTCGGAGTAGCCTGCCTCATCCACTCCTTCCTCCCTCCCCTTCTTAGTAGGAGTTTCTTCCCTTACTAAACGAGCTGACTTTCGCATCCAGTATTTCTTCTGCTTTGTCATCAGATCCAGAGACCTTCTCTTCCCCTTGARGGTACTGAATAGTGTTGAACAGGGCTTGGTAGGCATGGGCCAGGCCCCAGCACATTGCAGTGATTTGTGTCTCTCTGGAATTGCCAGGGTGACAGCATGCTTTCTCCAAATATTTTAGTAGTTTTTCAGGATTCTGCACTTGTTCAGGGGTGAAGTTCCAAAACATTGGAGGTGCTCACTGTCCTAGGTACTTGCCCATACTATCCCACACACCCTGCCACTCATAACTATCTAGTCTCGGGGCAGATCTCTGGGTGGTATTCTTAAATAGTTGTTTAACCTTAAACAACACCTGAAACACATTCAGGAGACATAGCTACATTAGATACAAAAGGATTAAAAATCCAGAGATTGATTTAGTCACTGAATCAGCTGACCTATGGTTCCAGGTGCAAGCTCTCTGTATAATCATGCCTAATTCAGCGTTTTGGCACTATGCCATTCCCAAAGCCCCACATCAGAAAACATCTTGCCCTACAAGTTCCTAAAGTCCATAAATTCACAAGTTCCTGAAAACATCCTCACAAACTCCACCCAAGTCCTGCTACCACCACCTTGGTGGATTTGGTGGATTTCTGGTTTAGAGACCACTCTCCCACCTCTCTGAACTGTTCTTTCCTTTTTTCATAAAATACATTTGCACTGTGCTAAATGAAACATTTGGGACTGTAGCACTACTCAGGTTAGTCAAATTATGTATTTAATTCTGGAGTGCAGTCCAATTGCTATAATTATATATTTTTAAATATACTGTTGAGATTTTTCATTGTAAATTAATACTTCTGTATAATATAGAACAAAAGAAATGACCATGTAGTCATATATGTATTAAACAAAAATTCTTGTGGAACAACAGAGGTACCACTTGGTCTTGTCCCTGCCTCAGAAAACAGTACAATAGCATACACAATGTGTAATATCTTTACCATGAGACATTATGAAATTTCAAGGCACAAATAACATACAGGACAATGATTATGTCACCTTTGAGAACAGCAGGTAATCTGGATTCAGTTCAGCATTCCCAGGTAGATCTATAAACAGACAACAAAAAAAGAGTGTATGTCAGATGAGCGACCAGCTCTTCTGGTTGCAACTCCAAGACAAGGATGGATAGGTAAATGGCAATTAGACTTCAGTAAAGGATGATGCTTATCCCTGAAGCATACTGAGGTAAGGATACAAGACAATGAAATAGTGGGATCTTCATTATCCCTCAGTGGTTACCTGGAACACACACACACACAGAGTAGGCTCAAAGAATTCAACTGATGATGTTAGCTCTAACAGTTTTTTGGGACAAAAGGGGAGAGAGGGGCATCTCTATGAAACCTTCAGCTGTATACCACAAGAGGAGATGAAAAGCATTGCTAGCTGAGGATGGCAGCCCATGGAAGAAAAAGACAAGGACAAGCCAAAGGACTAGACTGACTTGTGAATATGAAAAAGAACTGAGAAGGAGGTTTGATGCCCTAGAGAATAAAAGAAAAATAAGGGTAGCAAGAAGGAAGAAAATGGATGCTAGCTCTGAAATAAGATGACAAGAATACCAGGCATTGGAAACTGAAGGGGAACCAAGTCAGTACACAGAACCTCTGAAAGAAAACAGAAGGGACCTTCAGAGCCCCAGACAGAATTAAAAGTGGCACATAGAGGAGAAGGCTGGAGATTCACAGCACCAGGTGGAGAGGCAGCTTTGTGTGACTGCAGCCTCCTTATTACTGGCTGTCAGTCTGGTCATGGAAGGGGATCAAAATTCAAAATGGTATTATGTCTGTTAGGTGAAACTGGCAGGTGGACCTGCAACTGAGAAGTATCCTAAGGAATCTGGAAAACAATTACAAACCCCCAAAACCAATACTGCCCAATTCCCACTGGAAAAAAATATCAAGGACTAACTGCTTCAGGGAAGACTTGCAAACAAGTAGATATCTGTATGAACTTCAGTGACATCAAGTCTCCAGAGAAGGAGTAAAAAGCCTAATAAGAGAATAAACTAACCAATAGCTAAATGATGAGTGGTATAAGAAAACTTCTGTAATGTTTGACTGTTGAGATGCATTTATCGAAGGAAGTCATTTTTCAAAAGATAAATTTGACTTGAATGCCCAAGGGAATAGCTACCTGGGATCAAAGCCAACACAACTGATAAGAACAGTTTTAAACCGAGAAATGACAGATCTCCACACACTAGTGGAAAGACAAAATATAAGGTAAATGAGAATTCAGAAATGGATCTAAAAAACCTGTGGTAGCAGGAGAACGTATGGTAAATAACAAGAATTAAGATGGTGAACAGCAATCAGGTAACAGGAGATGACATGCCTGAGTCTGCTCTGTATAAGCAATGCAGTAAGAAACAACTCCRATGTGTAAACAACTCTCAGGAGCTTTCTCAACACAATGGAAGATCTTGAAATGCTTTTATAGGATGTGAAAATGAACGTTAAGGAGAAAACAGAAGCTTGATAACATTGATTTTAGAACTGGAGTATAGATATAGAAGGACAAATACCATTCAGGAAAGATAATATTAAAGATGAGAGCAGTGGGATGTGCAATAAGCTACAAAGCATTATGAAGGAAAGCATATTTTTTGATAGAAGTCCATTTTTTAAAAGATAAAGAGTTTCTCCTGGAATCAAAGTGAAAGTTCATGAGAGACCCCTGGTCAGATATAAATCTGGATAAAGATCACAGTAACATCACTGGAAAGAGAAATACTATTAGACATTGTGACAATACCTATTGTGACAGGAGACAAACTTCCTGAAAAAGATTAGAACTGACTATAGACAGTAATAGCAGCTAATGATATGGGTAGGGACAACCCACCCTTGGATGTTACAGCCAACAAACCTGTGTAACAAATAGCCAGAGCTAACAAAAATATACATTATTTAAATTTGATTACATCATGTAATGAAGATTTAAATAGTTTATCATTGAAGGCTAAGTTAGCATAAATTAAATCAAAGGGCTAAAATAATAGTTTCATAACTCAATTATCAACTTCAAAAGGGTAAACTTCAGTAAACTTAGAGAGCTCTCCAGGGAACTCAAATGAACTGAGGAATTCAGAGACTGGGATGTCTTTAAGTCAAAGATGCTAGGATAACTACGAATCTCTATTCCAGACATCTGGAGGGGACTCTAGATCTGATTAAATTAAGAACYGTCACAAAGCAGGCTACTAGCTACAAGCAAAGAGCCAAAAAATGCAGCAAGGATTATCAGGGTCATCTAACCTCTACAACAACATGGAAATTGTATGGGATTTGCCAAATTTTCCTGGCATAGTACAGCAAAGCAAAGCCAAAAAAAAAAAAAAAAAAAAAGGCAGATCATGATTTGGTGAGTTTGAACAAAGACTAATGACAGTCTAAATTGGGCCAGAAGCTAAATTAGTATTTTGCATCTGTTTTCAAACAGATTTTGATGACTGACTATCAAAATTGGCATGGATAAAAACAGGAATATAGAACAGAAATTATCATGAATGAGGTAAAAGTACCAAAAATTCAAAGCACTATGTACTCCTGACTGGCAAAGAGTAAAACTTCTTCACAGCAATACCAATAGATATAATAAGGAGGAGACCATAACCTCCATCCTCATTTCCTCATCAGAGGACAATATTGTTGACAGTGCACAAGAAAAGGTTGGAAAAAGCCTCTGAAAGGCTGAGCTTTGACTTGTAAGGCAACACAGTTTCTCAGGTCCTTGCCTTTGCACAAAGATAGTTCTGGCAGCTTTTTTGCCATTCCATAAACTCAAAGAGGAACAGGACACGTCAGCCCACACTAGCTGTGGCTTTCCACCACCACATGGGAATACACGTGTGCAAATCCTGGGGATCTTGAGAATTCAGCAACTTTCAGAATCACCTTTCACTCAAAACATATGCTTTGATCTGTGCATGCTTCAAACCTAACTCACACTGCTGAGAAATTCATTCATTACAATCTGCACCTATCATTTAGAGTAAGCTTCAGGCAGGTCTTTAAAGTAGCCCCCCCCAGCCAACAAACACAATACATGAAAGAACCAAAGGTCTGAAACCATCAACAAGAATATGCCCTAACCTAATGACAGGACAAACTGAGGAAATTTTCAAGAATTTCAGGAGGCCGCATCCCCTAAACGCTCCATTCCACCAGCAGTCCAACAAAGTGCTGACAGGCCTCAACACTGGTGGCATCTGACAATACACTCAAGGCACAATTAACCAGAGGCTTAAGCAGCAGAAGCAAACACAGAAGTTTGCTCAGTGATGAAAACAGCTTCCAGAGGATGAAAAGAGAGACAGGAAAAAATCTCCTCTTTCCACTTCATCAGGCCATGGCAGACAGATCCATTCTTAGGAAGTCTCTAAGCTCAGGACACCTGGGTTTCAACCTTTCAGGTAAGTCCTGGAACCGGTATGATGTCACACAAAGTAGCCAAATTTAAGCTAAGCTTGATATTTTTATCCAAATGGAAGTTACATATCCATGTTGTAATGCTGACGTTGGCATACTCTCCAGTGCAGACAGTGAACAGGCTGTGCCACAGCAGGGTCCTCATTTCAGATGAAGTGGACCTCTAAGTACTTATTTGGCATATCTGAACAGCAAGCAATTAATGCAATTTTGAGTATTTCTAAGAAAAGGTAAGCTATTTCACTTTCTCTTTTGCTGCAGAATTCCAACCAGACCTGGCACTTCCTTGCAAGCCTRGAAACCTGTGTTAAGGGTTCATGAAGTGGGTATCTTGATGAAGAATTCTGGTTTATAACAGAGGTCTTGATTAGGGGCATAAACTAGCCTGTAAACAAAATTTCAACTGCTTGTATATACAGTCTATGTAATGAGCTCAGATTTCATGCCTTATTGCACAAATAACACTTTTATTACGATAAAACATTACAATAATACTTCTTTTGAAAAGTATTCCTACTACCATAAGCATTTTACTTTTGCACCATGCAACACAGTGAAGCAACTGAAGGTACAGGCTGTACAGGTACAAATACCTGAATAAATGTTTTGTAAATACCATCAGTACCATGTTGCCAAATATAATCACTTTTCCTGATTTGGAAAATGATCCCACTAAACTCATGCATTGGTTCTTTGCATTTTAATCATGTTCAAAGTGTTATGAACAGAAGTTGCTGACACTCATGATTGCTTCTAAAATTTCTTCGAGTAAATGCTTACTGTGTTCTATAAAAGTATAAACATATTTATCAGTATCTTGGGTTGTATACAGGCTATATCATTCTGTTTTAGCAGAATTTAACAAACACTTCATTTTCTTAACACATCTTAATCAGTTTTACAATATGCAAGACAATGGAGTAGTCCCCAAGAACTGGGAATTGCACTATTTCTTTTGGCTACATTCCCAATGAAATCAACAGGGATTTTTGATTAAGTAAAGAGTGCTGGTTATGATATAATAAAAGCATAGCATGGAACATTCACTGAAGGTAAAATACACTTAAATCTTAATTCCCTGGAACTGAGCTCTTTAATTTTATATTGCAACGTGATCTCTGCTAAACAAGTCCTGGTACTCCATCCATAGCTCCTCATTCTTACCCTGTACTAGAACTCCAAATTCTCACAAAATCTGCTCAGTAAGTACACCCAATATTTATGAAATGTTTCATTAACTAGTATTTCTTTTACAAAGTAGTCCACAGAAAGCTTTAAATTTCAACACATGGAATATATAGCAGGGAAAGAATGTCACATATTTGATTTTTATGCATGATGGATATGTTACAAATGACTTAGAATGAATTTTTATTTTAGATCTTGATACTGCCAAGAAGACAAAACAGGCACATCGGTCAGTAATAAATATTTATTTGAGCTATATTTTRTCCTCAAAGAGAGAATGCCCATTTCTGCAGTCTGTTTCCAGAGAGACTTTTATATCTGTGTCATCAGTTAGAATAACACAGAAAGTACATTTTCTGATCTCACTTAGAGAGGTCATTCCAGCCCTGGATCCAGAAACTAAGGGTGGCCTGCTGCCACGTGGGAGGTCCTGCATACCTGCCGTGTCCTCAGCCACGCATCCAGACCATCCACCTTGTTCAAGTGTTAACACAGCTGTAATGCGAGTAAGGTCAGGATCTGATCTCACCTTTTTTCCTTCCAGGTTACTTTTCCCTCAGGTCGCTACACAGATTCAGCTTGCAGTACTGGCACATGAAAACTTTTGCCCTCACAAGGGACGGGACAGAAATGTATGCAAGAGAAGGACAGGGTAGAAGAGACAAGACCACATCTAGCATCAGCAGCATGTACTTCAGTCATCCAAGAGTGATTATAGACACTTCTCATTCTAAGATATTCCATGACGCTTTTCACAACCACACCATTAGATTCCTGTCTCAGTAATTACTGTGTGAATAGCTATTTAATTTTTAGTTCACACAATCAAAAAAAGTTGCTAGATTCTTACCATGCACAAGGTAGTTTCGTACTGCCAAAGACCAAAAGGYAATTTCAGCACTTCTCTCAAAGCACAAGGAGTCGTCCAGTAACTGCAGACTACGGTGGGATGTGCTGGACTCACACATAGCCTGTTGTCCACCGCTCTGTAGGTAACAGAAGGGAGACCTTCCTGACTTGCGTGTGCAACTACAGCCTGCTGGCCAACCAAACCAGCTCCAGGTGCTGAATCCATTGCCATCAGGACTGAGACACACAGAAGGGCTTTCTGAGTATGCATGCGCACGCACCTACATATACATACAACTGTTACAAAATAAGAGTTACGTAGCAATATGTAACTGCTGTATTTCTACAGTACCTCTGTATTTGCCTTACATGTGTATTTAAGGAATTATGTTCTCCTTATCAATACAATTTCATTACATAAAAGGATCTTTCTTGCATGCATATGTGTGTATATACAAAATACATATATATGCTATATATCTATACAGCATCTCTGCACAGAGGTCTTTAGATCACATATATATACACACACCCCTGTATTTTTCTCCAAAATGTTACCCAAGCATCCCATAATTCAGCAGAGAATAAAAATCTTATGCAAAGTTCTTAAACCTCCAGTACAATACAATTCTGTTGTGAAAAAATAGCTCTGAAATGTTGATTTGTAATATCATAAAAATTAAACTTATCTAACTTACTTTCCATAGAGCATAACTTACTGCCTAGAAAAAAATTACTACTTTAATGACTACTACATTTGATATGGTTTTAACTAAACATATACCAGTTTCAGACTAGAATTAGGATTATTCTATTATTTGYCCTAAACCTAGTATGGGAGTGAATTTATAGACACTGATATTTTGCCCAGCTTTCAAAGATGCAAGTCAAACCTACAGCCCAAGTAAGCCCTAAAATTCAGTAMCTATCTACAGATTAGCAACTATCATAAGCAAAACCTGCCAAGACACATCCTATTTAAATCCATGCACATRTAAGCTCAGAAAAATAACATGATACAGGTGGAAACAGGCTGCATAAAATGGATTGAGAATTTATTAACTCTGYTTCTCTCACAYAGTTCAGACAAATACTTGAACATCYGCATCCTCTTTCACCCTTCAAGAAAACCATTTTGTTTGGCTTCCTCAGGTAGAAACAGCAAAAGCCAGCGTAAAACCTTGCCACCCCTGCACACACACCAGTCTAAAATCCTTTGGTGTGGCAGCTGTATATCTTAAGACCCAGGAGAGCAGGCTTCACAGAATTTAATTACAGGGAAACTGGAATAACTTTGTAGGACAGGAAGCTATGTCACTCCTCAGTGACAGAACAGCAGAAGAGAAAACGACTTCACCTACCAACACAAATTTCATTTCAGTTGCCAACRCAGAGTTCACACACTATGAAACCATGAGCAGCCACCCCATCCCCAGCCTGGCTGCAGAGGCTGTTGATTACAGCAGGTAATTCTGCAGTTACCCTGGGAGGAAATACCTCGGGCTCAGCCAATCTGGCAATATCTGCCTTACCTTAACTGTCTCTAAACTGTATGTTCCCCATTCAAGGCTGAGCTCCCCATCTCTTTCTCACTGGACCACACTGAATTAGCTACCTCTTGCAGCTGATCATTTTAGTGAAGACTGATAACAAAAAACACATTAATGACATCTGCCTCATAGGTGTTACTTGTCCAAAGTAACCAAATTTGTCCCCTCCACAGAATGACAATTTCCTTGACTTTCCTCTTAATCCTAGAGCATGCAGCCAATTATTTCTTGCTACTTCTGCAACTTGTTTCCTATTTTGTGCCATTATCTTCCTGATTTTGTGCCATTATCTTCTTGATTTTGCTGTGATTCTCACAGTAACCTGATCTTTTCTCTTCCTCTCTGCATCCTTCTTTCACCTGAAGTAAATGAAGAACTCCTGATTTTAAAAAGTTGCTGTCTTACTATCTTTCTTACCTTTCATGCAACATGGAAAATTATGTATGTCCTTACTAACGTGTTTAAGGAATCTCTGCCCCCCTTTGGCTCCCTTATCTCTCGGATGAGTTTCCTGGAAAATTATATTTTCCAGATGTTTGAGTTTACTGAAGTCTGCTTCCCTAAAWTCCACCATTTCTGTTTTGCCAGTAGTCCTCCTAGATAACAGTGATCAGGAAGTGGTGGCCTATCTCACTTTCTGCCTGAAGTCTCAGTTCACTCCCAAAAGCAAAAATCAAATCTAGAATGCTTTCATCTCTAGTTGTTGGAGTGGGKTTTTTTTCCACAATTTGTATAAAAAACATCACCAGTGCATTTCAAGGACTTATTGAATAGTCTGTGTCCTGCTATAGTCTTTTCCCAACAGATATCCAGACAGTTAAAATCCTCTATTTAATCACTAAATCCTGTACTCTGGATGATTCTACAAATCACTAGCGAAAATCCCTATCCAGCTGATCATCCTGGTTCAGTGGCTTGTCATGAACTATCATTATTATAGTGGTCTTGGGTTTTTCCCCCCCTCATCACTGAGAAAACCTGAGCAGGCTTAGCTCCTCCCTGCATTCTGCATATCAGAATATGAGAACACACCTCTTTGATATTTGGACTCCTCCTTCCCCAGACAAAACTCCCTATTAACTTCTCTGTCATGTCACATCACCTCTCTTCTATTTCAACTAAATCATAATTTTGATCATATATTAAGACTTCATGTTTCTTCCTGCTTATTCCTTCTTATCATGGTCATCCAAGAGGTCCATCAGACTGAGCCAACTGTCTACATAGACTGGAATAACGCTCTATCTCTTAGTTTTTGTCCTGGTCCAAGACTGTTATATATGCAGTTAAACTTTTTTTAATCTTCCTTCTCTTTTATAGAAAGCCGTCTTCTTACTGGGTTAGTGACCTGGTAAGTCCAGTGGTAACAACTGGTAACAACACACTTTTTCCATTTTTCTTTAGGAGTGCGCTATCCTATGGTCACAAAATTGTCCRTTCTGTGACCACATACTTATCTCCAGGATATCTATATGTGTGTGAACCGTAACTGGAAAACCTGATCCACTCACCCTGCTTTAAATGCCAGCAGTCACTTTTGATTCATTGGGGATCGTTTCTAGCACAGTGCCCACATGGACGGGCAATCCTCCCCATGGGTGGCCTCAATCAACCTCAGAAATTTTTAAGTGTCATAAAAGATTTGGTATTCAAAGAGGCAACACATGCCCTGGACTGTCAGGTGAACAGGTTGCTCTCTCCATCAGTCTCAGGAGAAAGTCATATATTGCTTCCTCCTAGGAGCAGTGGGTGGTGAATCTTACCACCTATTGCCTACATCAGCTTTCCTTTTCTGCCATGGGTGGTGGATCTTCATTTGCTGCTAGGATGATGTACTTGTCTCTGATCTCAACTTCCCCATTTAGCATACTATTATCGCTGATGCTTCTCAGCCTGACCACTTCCCCCTGCAGGTCACTTATTTGTTTTCACTTTCCACAAAGCACTTCCCTTCCTTGTTAATCCTCACTGGCAAGGAGAAGGAGTAGACATCTTCCATTCACTTCAGAAGCAGAGTAGTGAAAGAGGCTTTCTGAAGGACCTCCTGCTACATACAAAACAAGGGCTGTGAGCCAATACAATGCTGGTTCACCATATAATGTGTTCATCATTTTTTCCATATCATGTGATACTTGTTAACCCTCCTTAAACTCCATTTTGCTACCGCTATTTTTAAAGTCCTCCCATCCTACTTCGCTAGAATAGGAGCAGAAACAACTGGATTCAGCCTTCAGCTTCTTCATATCTGTTTAGCCTAAGTATCATCAGACTTTTGGATATTATCAGAGCTTTCATCTCATCTGATGAGACTAAGTACACCCAGGAAGCCTTACTAAACAGCCCAAGAATACACCTGGCATGAAAAAAAAATATATTTTTAAGCCAAGACCTTTCTTCTTTGCTGTCCTGTGTTCCTCACTCTCCTAGTGATCAGCCTGCTGATCTTTTCAAACCTTTCTAATGAAACTGGAGTCCTACAACCATTAGGAAACGTTTCCAGTGGAGGTTTAACCCTGAAAGGTACTAACAAAAGAACCCAATGTGACATTTTGGATAACGGACATTTTGATTCTATATTAAATTATTAAGTTTTGAGTGAATAATCCTGTGGACTGAATACTTCGGCTATGTAGAATGTCAAGTGGTTATATTGTGTCTGCTTAAAATACCTTTGCGAGGATTACACAGCATGTTTTCTAAGGACTATAATTGAAAGGCACCAAGGCTGCATTAAAATCCTCAAAATCAGGTTTTCTTAAAGAACAGCTTTAACTCAGTCTAACAGAACTCGAGAAAAAACAATTCAAAGTATACATTATTGGAGGTGCACTTTTGCACACAGCAAGGACAGGCGGAACAGATGTAATAGAATGGCAGAAACATAATCAAGAATCTTCTTCCAAAATGTCTACCATTTAGAGCGTCAGTCTACCACCTGTCACTAAGGTGGGAGTACTTACATAGCTCCATTCTTCTGCTAGCACAGCATGTAACCGTATCTTCTTGCAATATTCCAGTCGAGGTAAATAGTTCCACATTTTTATACCTTCTGAGGTTATATCAGATTAGACCGAATCTTTGAATTTCAGTTTAAGGAAAACAACACATTTTCCCCTCACAAACTTCTATGAACACTTACATCAATATTTTCAAGAGCTACCCAAGAGTCGTGGGATTTGGTTTTGGCATATAAAACTCAAAAAGCATTTTGTTTGCTTCAGTAAAACCTGAAGGGTCTTCAGCACCTCTGCAATCTCTAATTGCAGCATCTCTGAAATTATTTGCAAACATCAGGCTTAAGGAATAAACAGCCTGACAAAAAGCACTTAACACATTTCAGATCACATTTATTCAGAGAAAGCCATTAATCAATCACGATTCRTATGAGCTACTGGTATCCCTATGTGGGAGATGATAGATAGAGGTCTGGTGATTTTGAATCATGACATAGCCTTGGAAATCCCTTTTCCATTGTGCCAATAAGCATACTAATCAATCACTGATTGTTCCTATTTCTTAAAACAATTATTTAAACTATAAGYTTAAAATCCAAGCTTTTTGATTTTATCAAGAAATTTCTAATTATGCAAGCTATATCTTCCTTTTTCTCTTTCAAACCTATGTCTTCTGGTATCTCTTTTCTAAGATTTTTCCATTTCTTTTAGCCTTTAGGTACATTGTAACAAATACTTGACCGCTCACGTGGTCAAACCTACGTCAGTTTTCCGACAGCCATCTCAGGTACCCTAGCATTACATATCTTAGCTCAGCTTGGGCACTTACACCTTAATTTAGGTTCATGGATAGCTTCATTTGAATTTTATAACTTGAGTTCTGTGCTGCCACAGCCATGCTCATCAGCTACTTAATGTAATCGGATCCCATTTGTGTCTACATAACTTGCAACCATACAGTTTTTTAAAGAATAACTGTGTACACTTACTGCCAGCCATGAAAAGCAAACATATCACCCTCTCTCCAATGTCAATAAAAAAACACTATTGGCTTTTCATCAGTATCTACTGCGGCCCAGACTTCGGCAGTGCCACATCTCTGTCTGATCACGACATCAGCACTCTGCAGATTTTCCAGCAGGTCAAGAGTCTGACCACCAAGACTGTTGGCTCTAAGGAGCCAAATGCAGACAGTGTCTTAGTCACAGAAATTCCTCATACTCCTAAAAAGTGAAAATACTCCTTAGACTTACCCAATACTCGGTGGTGCGTTTACTTCTCTCTTTATAAAGCTCAGATTTTCTGTATAAGCCATGGATATGGTTAGCCTTTTTGGTTGTTTCAAGACTGTCCATGCCCATGCATGCAAGAATCCGTTTTGAAATCCCAAGGAAGCCCAGCTGGTTTTAACCATGTCAGTGCCAAGTCACATTCAAATGCATTTGCTTCTCCATGCACAAAAGCAGCTATTTTTAAAAACTGTAAAACTGCACACATCTGGGAGTGCTTACAGTGCTAGTCATCACCAGTAGGAATTCCCCCTTCCTTGACCATAGGCCCAAAGAACACAATTTCTTTTTGAAGCAGCTCTGGTTTATTTGGGCTTAATTTTAGATTTTTGGCCATACAGTTATCACAGATTATTAGCAATGTTTCAGTTCTGGAAGTTTCTACCACAATAACATGAAGTCATCATACCATGCTATAAATATCGAGACATGTATGCCACACTGTATTCTTTATTATTCTACCTCTTTCAGCTCTTGCAGTTTGCAATTTGAAATCCTGAAGAAACAAACTACAAATAGGAGACAGGGATAGTGAACACCCATGCTTCTTGATACATTTCTTGAATAACCTCCAACAACTCTTTCTTCTCTGATGGGAGTACTTGGTCAGATGGCTACTTAATCGTTCAGTGTTCTTCAGAAAACAGCTTATGCTACCCCGGTCCGTTACATCTATCTTGGCCTTTCTGTTCCTTTAAAAAAAAACCTACCAACATCCTGGAACCAGTGTTTCTCCTTTCCTTTTGTGCTTTTTTTCTAGTCCTACTTTTACCAGATAAACAGCTTCATGCTATGCAGCAGCCCTCCCCTTTGTTGAGTATTTGCTGTTTGAGAGAGTTATTTGGCAAAACTGTCAGGGAACTGTTTCTATTTCAAGGAATTCTGCTAATTTCATTCCATTAAGAAAGTTTCAAGACAAGACTCAACAAATTCCTCCTCTTCACTGAGCTCCCATTCATTACATCTAGCTGCCATTATGGTTTCTACCCCTGGAGCCAGAAAACTTTGTTCACTGAAAAAACAACTGTGAAAACATACTGCTTTCATGCAATTTGCCTCACCTAGCCCACATCTGCGTGAGGAACTTCCATGGATGAAATTTTAGGATGTTTTCCCTGCCACTTATTAAGCAGTTATTTATCATATTGGAATCCAGACCAACTATTATTTTAATCCTTATTTTTGCTTTCCAGCTTTCTTCTTCAAATGTCAGAGATCAAATCTGCAAGCTCAGTTATCTCAGTTTTGGATACATGCATGTTTATCAAACACAGCCTAATCAATTTCAGCCAGTTAGAAGGATTCACATTGTGTCAGGAAGCAGCAAGAGCCAGCTGTTCCCTAAGGGAAGGCAAGCCCCAATCTGAGGATGACCCAGTGCAGGCAGTGCCTTCGCTGACCAGGACACAGTCCCAGAACATCTGAACACAGTACATACAGCAGGGTGCTTACTGGTAACAGGGCCCTCTGATAATCCCAGACAAGTGATGAACCAGGTCCAGAGTCCATGCAGGCAGTCCAGTCAGGTGCAAAAGGAGACAGGACTGGAAATAAGGTTACAACGCAGATCCAAAGTCAATCCAGAAAACAAAGACAAGACAGAAGACAAGCAATAAAGTACATCTAAAGGCATCCAGCCAGGAGACAAGCTACCCACAACACCTGTCTGAGGTCCCTCCATGAGTTAGAGGCACACCTACAGTATAACTTGAGGCACACCTGAGGTCATAAGTCTGAGCTGAAATGGGGCTTCTGGGTCCAYGGGCAGGGGTGTGGGGAGACGCCTCAGGTGAGGCTGGTCAGGGCCATTAAGGCCTATTGGTGCTCTCAGAGCCCTGACATTTTGCAGGTTCTATTTATTTCCTACATGTTTACTATTTGGATTTCAYTTTTATCATATTTACTAACAGTTTTCCTTGCCCAGAGAGTCACCATCCCAGTGCACTTCACAGCCAAACCTGTGTTATTGCTCTCCAGCTGCCTAGACCAGAACTAAAATTTTAGGGTCGCTCTTGCAGTTTTATTTGCTGCTTCTATTTTATATCCTTCCATTTCTCCAACAGCTGAATTACTTTCATAACTGACACTTGTGACTATCAGCTCTACCCAAATTTATAGGTATGGTTTTTGTGTCCAGGTCATTTTTTCTTTTTTGTTTTGTTTTCCACAGAACAACCAAATAACTGAATTTGGGGGTTTTTTCCCTTAATTTTTCAGTACTGCTAAAATATTGGAAATAGCTCTTGGACATATTTTTCTTGGACCTGGTTTGGAAGGGCATCTCACAGACCTCTACAAGATCTGGGTAGCCCAGTATCTTTCAAAGGTTGTGATCTGCCATGCAAGCAGAGCTTGGCCAGGCAAGCTGCTTGCCAGAAAAACACTCAATTCCTCCAGCTCCAGTCTTTACACTCACTTATTCTGACCATTTTGGAAAATGGGATATTGAGGCAAATGAACTATGATGTTTTTCCTCAATCTTTTACCAAACTGACCTTCTTCTGAACTTCTCGTGGGCTGCAAACCCAGTAACACACATATCGCAGATGTCTGTTCTAACCCAGGCACAGAGCTTGCCCAGTCCCACATCCTAACAACCAGTTTCTTCTAAGGCCTGTAGCTCCTTCATTTGCTTAGTGGTGTGATTTGGTTGCTCTCTGAGTTCAAGCTGAAGCTCCCTTCTGGTCAGTAGTAGTACGTTTGCCATTTACAACCACAATTTGCTCCAGTTTGGTCCCACAGGAATACAGATCACCAGTTTGCTCCTTGGAAAATGGATCCTAGAGCACAGCCTCTTTTCACTAAAGAGTTGGCTGACATTTATATATCTGTAAGTTGGCTCTATTACAAGTCACAGACAATGGGCTCACAATACCTTTGTTTAATTAGGAATAAGTGTATGAAGTAAAATGGCATGAATTAATTTCTTTTACACAGGCCCAAGTCTTACAGACTTTATGCCAAACTAGCACTCCCTTTTTAATTTATGACAATTGCCCAACTTCTCTTTCACCTCTCTCTACCTCACTCTTAATCAATTCAGCAAACTTCATGTATCTCGGTCAACTTAGCGAGAGCACCTTTGACTTGCACTTAAGTCCCAGGTTTAGGTGTACCATTGCATAAGAATTTAAGCCATTCGTTATGTCTCCTACATTCATGTTTGCAAACAAAAATGTCAGTAAAGTTCCACCTGACTCACTACAATAATTTAGTAATAAATAAAGACAGCAATCACATAACTTATGTTACATAGTTGAAATCTGTTCATAAGGCCTAGACTAACATTTTAATATTAATTGCCACAATTGATGTTCATAGTATACTACACTCAAAAGTGAAAAGCCGAGCTGTGCTTGCATCTCCCAAGTGTCACTATCCCAGGCAGCTCATGCCTTTTTAACATTCTTTTCCACAGGTGTCTGTGAATCATCACGTCTTCTCCATCCCACACAAACCTTCAGCACACGTCCATTAAAAAAAAGATCTCAGTTATCTTCTGGGTGCTACAAAATCACCATTAGTATTGCCTAGCAGGCATAATTTAAGGCCCAAGATGTTTACTCGTGGATTTATTTACTTTACAAAGATGGTCACAGTTTCTTACACCAGCAAAACCAGCAGATGCTTGTCCAAAGGGACAACCTAACAGGAGCAGATGGAAAAAGAAGCGGTCAAGGATGCAACTCTTCGGATCTGCTCCGCGTGCAAGGCCAACACCGGAGTGAGGGCCTTGGGGCAGAGGGGCTGTGCCCGAGCGAGGAGCAGGCGTGACCCCGGGGCAGGTCCGGGCTGCCTTCCCCTCGCTTTTGCCAGCCCAGATAGTCCCTTCTCGCCAGCCCTCACTTCCCCACTGCACGAGCATTGCTTGGGCGGGCGGGGGTGGGGGGGGCTACAGGGTTACCGCTCGCTTCGCCCCCGCCCCTCCCGCACCCCCGCGGCGCAGCCCCCTGCTTACCCCGGGCAGAGCTGCAGGCAGGCGGCGCCGGCAGAGGCGGCTCCCGGCCCCGCTCCAGTCCCCGCGGCGGCCAGC